>JAMPIV010006128.1:82185-210861 GCA_024509875.1 Oreohelix idahoensis | reverse complement strand
GAAGAAGAAGTGTGAATTCGCCTCCTCTGACCAGGGCCAGTACAAAACGATGCAAAGGAAATAAAACCAACACATTTCTTTGTGGAGTAAGTAGTCGAACGGGCTATAGTTCCGTCAGAATAATACTTTGTTCACTTTCAGACATTCATCTTGAAATCTTGAATATTGTTCACAGAAAGCTGTACTCAGCTTGAGGCTGTTGATATCTCTATAGAGCTTTTTCAGGAATGGTTCTGGTAATGGCGATATGTGCTTTCTCTGTTCTTCATATGTTGGGCATCTTTGAAGCAATACAATAAAATACATTTTTGTATGGGGAGTTGCTGAACGGGGTAAAGTACAGAATAGTGCAATAAACACCTTTCTGTTTGAGGAAGTCGTTGAGCGGGTCAAAGTACCAAACTGTACAGTAAAACACCTTCTGTGTGGGGAAGTCGTTGAACAAGGCACAGAACAAAAGAACACTATAAAACATCTTTCTCTCTGGGAAAATCATTAAACAAGGCACAGTACAAAACAACACTATAAAACACCTTTCTTTCTGGGAAAATCATTAAACAAGGCACAGTACAAAACAACATTCTAAAACACCTTTCTTTCTGGGAAAATCATTACACAAGGCATAGAACAAAACAACACAAAAAACCCCTTTCTCTGTGAGAGAAGTAGTTAAACAAGGAACAGTACAAAACAACACTATGAAACACCATTCTCTGTAGGGAAATAGTTAAACAAAGCACAGTACAAAACAACAATTTAAAACACCATTCTCTGTGAGGGAAGTCGTTGAACAAGGCACAGTACGAAGGACATTATAAAACACCATTCTCTGTGGGTGTCACGGTGCTCGTTCGCTGCATGAGTAACCGCTTGTTCGTAAATCGAGCAAGCCCTTCGAAAGCCGCCGAAGAGTTGACGAAAATAGACGAGCGATCAAGGTCATGTGATCAGCTCGAATTTTGGCGCCAAGGGTTCAGCACCGAGCCATTGATCTTTCGACTACCGACCTATGTAGACGCCTCCATGCCAGCTTGTGTTCTGTCCATCTTGAATGAAATTTCGTGAGACAGCATCTGCCATTAGAGCCTTGTCCTGGTGTCAGTATTCTAGAGAGGTAGTTAGTCTCTGAGTGGTGATTTTTGTGAACTGAGGTTGTTCTCGTAAGTACGAGCGATTTGTATCTGATAATTGTCAGTGTGATATAATGATGTTTCTTGCCGCTCGGGTGAGCGGGGTTCACCGTAACAGTTAGGATGTTATATTGCCTAGATTTATATGATGTATTAGCTTGTAGTGGCAGTGTATTTATATTTTGCATTTCATCATTTCCGGTTGTGGTCAGATGGTGTTGTTCCTAATAAAGGGATATTAGCTGTTTTTGGGTAGCCTTATTTTCTCGTGTCAGCCATTGCTCGTGTGGTCCATTGTCTATCTTAAGTTAAATCCAGCACGAACAGTGGTAAAGCCCTACGAGTGGGGGGTAGCCAGCTAGCATCTTCCCCCACCATAGTTAGAGAGGGTTCTGACAGTGGGGAAGTAGTTAAACAAGGCACAGTAAAAAACAACACTATAAAACACGTTTCTCTGTGACGGAAGTCGTTGAAGAAGGCACCGTACAAAACAACACTATAAAACTCCTTTCTCTGGGACGGAAGTCGTTGAACATGCACAGTACAAAACAACACTATAAAACACCTTTCTGTGTAGGGAAGTCGTTGAACAAGGAACAGTACAAAATAACATTATAAAACACATTTATCTGTGAGGGAAGTAGTTAAACAAGGCACAGTATAAAAACAAATTATAAAATACATTTATCAGTGAGGGAAATAGTTAAACAAGGCACAGTACAAAAACAACACTATAAAACACCATTCCTTTCAGAAAGGACTTTAGTGTCCTATGAAGTATTCTTCTTCTTCGTCTTCGTACACTCTCAGACGTCCACTTGAATGTTCTCAAAGAAAGCAGTAGTCAGTTTGATGCTATTTGAATCCCCGTAAAGCTTTTCCACGAAAGGAGCTGGCGTCGGCCATATGCACTTTCTCTGTACCACATATAAGGGGCAACTTTGAAGCAGATGTTCAGCAGTCGTTTTATCAGTGCCACGGTTACACTGATCGGTAGTTCCTATCTTTAGCTTGTTGAATAGATGGTATCTCAATCTGTTGTGGCCAGTGCGGAGTCTGAAGATTACCACTTGTTCTCTTCTGTGGAGCTGGTAGTAAGCATCATTCTGTGTGTGCCCTGGATGTTCTACATTCCATTTGTTTCTGTAACTGATTCTGATACAACTCTTTGCCTCCTTGTGACGTATGAAAATCGGGCCTCTCTTTCTTTAATCCCTCAGTCCCCCTTTCTCTCTTACAACTAAACAACTCGAGTCATTCCCACGATTACTGGTTTGGTATGCCATAAGTTATCTGGACATTCGCCCTTTTGTTGTCTTCTCTCACGGCGGTATCTCTTACTGACATTCCCACAAGGAGGCAGACCACCGGAGATCAGGTTACCATGTCAGAGCCGAGAAATGAAACCTCTGTTTAACACCTGATAATAGAATGGACGAAGAAATTCGCAGGTGCGCGTTTGCCAGACCTGGGGACATGGGGCGATTCAGTATATTTGCGCAGTTTTAGAAAATTCATCATCAGTCTGCCCCAGGAATTGGTGATATCTGCTAGCGCGAATCTTGGAGTTTTATATAGAAAGAATTTCTGAGATTCACGGAGAGTGTCATTTTCCGTGTGTGGCGGTAATCATACATATATATATATATATATATATATATATATATATATATATATATATATATATATATATATATATATATATATATATATATATATATATATATATATATATATATATATATATATATATATATATATATATATATATATTAGAATTTTGAGTGCCTTAACGTGTTAATGTTTTCACTGGGATTTCTGTGTTATTAAATAGTTCCAGCTGTAATAAGTAAATTTAATTTCTTGCTATTCCCCCAGTAAGAGACGCTTTAAATTAATTAATATACGCTAGGCGACTGATAATTAGAGATAAATATACTTTTATTCATCATGCGTAATTTTGTGAATTACTAAAGTTTTGTGGGTTTTAAATATAATTTAATACCGGAGTGGATTTTCTCAAGTGGATTTATCCAGAAAAAAGAATACTTGGGTCCATAACCGGCACCCAACCCCAGAGTGAGAGATAAAAACAGATAGGAGATCCTTTGCTTATCCTTATTGGTTTTCTAACAGTGTACCCACCAGACATTTTCCTTAAATATCGGACATCTGTATGCTGCCCATGGTGAACATTTTGATCGCAATATATATTTACCTGCACTACCTGACGTGAACTTTTTGACACATAATATTAGCATTATTTAAGCGGACGTTCCCCATTAGGAAAAATTAATCATTCTTGGAGGAACTGGGGTCCCTTGGATAGCACCACCCTGAAATATGTCAAAGATACACAGATGTGTTAAAGAGTAGTAGGTAAGTGTGATTGCTGATTGCTTGTGGCCAAGACTGACAGACTGTAAGAAAGAGAAATGAATATTTCATATTTTGTATAATCATTATACTCACTTCAGTCTTTTCGGGTTTGCAAATACTGTTATATCATTTTCTTGTCTTCTTTGTTTCAGGATAGATTAACTAGAGATTTGGTTCTTTTACTTTATCGTCTATCCCTATATATATATTATTATTAACTGTAATCTTTTGGGTTAATTACCTCTGTCAGGATCTACTTTGGGATTCCTTTGCAATAGAGGAGAGCCTATTGGGTTAATAAATTTTCTTGCATTTTTTATGTCTGTAAACTATACGTTCTGATAGATAATATTGATGTGATTTTTTTTAAGATAATAAACATAATAAAACCGTAAGTTATCGTGTTGGTCAAAACCCCTGCCCATTATATGTTATCCATAGCTTGGTTCACGTCTGTACGTATTATGTCACATAATTGTGTATATGTAAGTGGAGTGTAACTCGTATATATATATATGTACCAGGAGAGAAAGGGAGTCTAGTTAAATATTGTCGTGAGATAGGCTGGGGTTAGAGCAATTACTCAATCCAGAGACTGTCCTTTCTCTTACACTCTCACCCCCTTGTGAAAAATAAAGCTATTTCTTACCCCTTATTCTCACATAGTTTACCATTATCACCTCTGCTCAGACGGGACCTTAAACATCTTCAACCTATCTCAATAAAATCTACGACACTCCTCAAAAGTTATGCTTGTATCAGGCTGAGGTAGATGTGAACCTTCTTTTGCCATTCTGTCAGCCTCTTCATTGCCGGCGATATTACAATGAGATGGGATCCACTGGATCACAACACTTTTGAATCGTTGACAAAGTTTGTGGAGCACTAATCTGAGATCATCCAGGTCTGTATTATTTTGTCTTTTCAACGTTGCAATTACTGACTGTGCATCAGTAAAGAAAGCAACTTGTCTCTCTGCCGTTTCTTCTGTCAATATAACCTCTGCTGCAGTTTTCAAGGCCTCTGCCTCTGCTCTGAAGTTGCTGGAGAATCGTCCTGTCGCCACTGACAGCCTTTTTTCTGCACCAGTGCTTAAGGTCAGAAAGACAACCCCACCTCCATTTTCTGTTGCATTTGTTGCTGATCCATCTGTGTATGCATGGGTCCAGGTGTTGCGTGGATAATGTTTCTCTATGTATTTTGTCGCTATGGATTTTCTATCTGTTGCAGTTTGGCTCTTTTTACTTTCAATTCCAGGAATGTTTTCTATCATTTTAGGGAAACGATTTTGTTTCCAAACTGGAAGCTTGTGTGCAGTGTAGATGGGTTTAACAGTGGATATTTCATCTATGGATACTGCTCTCATTTGTGGTTTGGTTGATTCTACAAAATTACTTAGTTTGAGTCTTAGCCTTCTAAGAGCATTTATTCTATGGCACATTGGGTGGTCTGTTAGTCTTTTGAATTTTTCGGCCTGTTGTTGAGCCCCTGTCCTCACGTGACAGTGTCGCAAAATTGGTTTCAAGTCATTGCAAATGGGTTCAGTTAGATTTATAAACCCATCTACGATCGAGTGACCGCTTTCAAAATGGCGGCGTATCAGCGAAATGTATATCGGACAGAGGAAATCGCCAACGATAAATAAAAACAGAAGGGAATCCGTATGAAAAGGATTTTACATTTCAGTACAGGGACGGATGGTGTATAACTGCATATAAGATGGAACGGTAGGAAGTTCTCATTTACGGAGATATATGCGTATTTCGGCTGCCCACAGTTACGCTAAAAGCATGTAAACCCACTTCTGTTCTAAATATTAAAATCAACAAATAACAGTTTGGGAAAGTACATGGATAGGAAGATAGAGTTTTATCAGCTGTATAAAACTAGATAAGATGGAACTATATGGATATTATATATGCCGAGAATGATAAAGGCAAAATTTCAGTCGACGCACAGTTCGGCCGAAATCACTGTTCGGGAAGGATTTTTCAGGCTTAGGTTTAAGCTGTGACGTCGGTACTCTCCGATACGTCCGCGCTATACGTATTTAAAGCGTATCGGTAAACTGAGCTACAGACAACGAAAGAGGGTTCAGACAGACTGGAGGCAGAGTTTCGCCACGACCCATGAATTGTGAGCGGATCGCCAGAAACATTTTTAAGTCCAGTATCTGAAGTCTGAGGGTAAGCGAAATTATGATAACTACCGTGTATAATATTTGTTATTTCAGGTTCATACAGAATTCACAAAATATGCCTGTATAATATTCATTGATATAACGTATTATTATTTTAATATGATTTATTCATGTGCATTATGGATGAGTGTTGCTTGTACAAAAAGTAATCACAAATAGCCCCACGGCCTAATGAAGTTATATTTATCATATTGCTTTATCGCTTACGAAGATAAAGGCAGTCCCATGGCAGAGATTGTCATAGGGAAATGAAGTGTTAGAAACTTCATCATGGAAGATCCCAGTTTACGAGGTTAAGGTGACTAGTCCCCTTCCTCGCTGCCTTTGCCTTCCCTAGTTCGAGCGCACAACTTCGTACCCATTTACAGCTAGTAAACTGGAGTGTTCTACAGCCAGTTTCAGTAGAAAGCAACCTGATCACGTGGTCACTCACTTTCTTTATTTATGTATTACTTTTGTGTAGATGCTAAGGATAGCATCAGTATTTGAATTCGTACTTGATATGATTTGGAAGGATCAAGTTATAGAATATGAAGGGTTGTATAGGAGCGGAATAAACCAGATGATGTTTATTACTGATATGTTAATATTAATTCTATATCATTGAACTGATGTTACTTGCTATGACTGTATAACTTTGACACCTGATGACTGACTTGTCTGACTTATGTGCTAGTCAGTTACACTTAATTGAAATGTTAATATTAATGCTATATCACTGAAATGATGTCCTTACTTACTATGATTGTATAACGGTGACATCTGATGACTGACTGGTCTGACATCTGTGCTAGTCAACTACAAGTCTAGCCAGATACTAGCCAAGGCTGATATGTTGCAGGTTCCATGAAATAACTCAAACCAGACTGTCCAGTATCAGAAGCCGGTGTAGTTCATCCGAGGCAATCCCACCAAAGTGCAGGACCCCAAAGAGTGAACTTCAACTGGTCATTGGCATCCCTACTGTTGGGCCTACCAAGTCTGATATCAGCAAAGGACAGTTTCAGCAGTATCAAGTTGGAAAGATAAGTGTCCTGTTTGACACTGACCACCTATACATGTGAAACAGCCAATAGTTGAAAACAATAAGTAACCATACAGAAACTCAGTCAACTGATGACAGTTATCCTTAAATTCAAAGGACTAATAACAGTGATTTCAGTAACTTTATTATTTAAGATCTTGAAGTCTAAACAGACAATAATAGTAATTGTGTGAATACTTTTATATATATGTGTATGCTCTTTTCCAACTAGTAGAAATAGAATATTAGTGTAATTATTAAACTATTTTAACTGTACCTGAGGATTTATTCACTTCTTCCATTTGTGGTTTCAGTGAATGTTCATTTTACTTATCCCCTAGAATAAAAGTAATCATAAGATAGTCACAGGGAGGAGACACCTTAAATCCTGGTACTACTTCTTACCAACTGGGCCAGGGTTTTCACAGTCTGACTATTTTTATGATAACAATACACCAGTGCTTATTTCTAAGACTGGGGTATTACTTGTAAGACCAGAACTCTTTACTGGCATACTTTTACATAATAAATAATTTTAAATAACCTCCCGCTACAGTGGGGGCTCGTCTGCGGGATATATCTTTGATATTCCTGAGCCAACTTTCTATTTCTGCTGTGTAGAAAATTTTTTTTTTTTGAAAATTTTTGGAAAGAGTTAACATAGTAGGAAATAAATAATTTTTTAGGAGTACCATTGAGTACAGATAAAGAAAGCTGTTTCATATATGGTGAAGTCAGTTTAATTAACTTTAATTTTAATTAAGTTAATTATATTGTAGTAAATTAGTTTGAGTAAGATCACTTGCCCTACTAGACTACAGATACATCATGGCTGACTTGGTCAAATTTAGGTCTGCTACACTGCAGGTGAGAAAAGAGCTTGGCATGGATGGTGATGCTCTGATCCGGTATGTCACGACGGAATGTGAAAAGTACACTGAGAGAGAAGCAAAGCAATTAGAAGCAGAGAGAGAAGCCAAGAAATTAGAAGCAGAGAGAGAAGCCAAGAAATTAGAATTAGAAGCAGAGAGAGAAGCCAAGAAATTAGAAGCGGAGAGAGAAGAAAGGAGGTTACAAGCAGAGAGAGACCATGAGCTGAAAATGAGACAGCTTGAACTTGAACTTCAGGCTGGGACTAGCACCCATGGTAATAGCTCACCTCATTCTGAGAATAGCTCTTTTCAGAACATGGCAAATGGAGCCATGAACTTCCACCTAGATCCATTTGTTGAAAAGGAGGACGCAATTGAGTCATACCTGGATAGGTATGAAAGGCTAGCCTCTACATATGGACTGGAAAAGGAAAAATGGAGTCTAAAGTTATCCCAGGGATGGAGAGGTATTGCATATGATGTGTTTCTGAAACTCCCCAAAGAAGATCAGGAAAATTATGAAATACTAAAGCAAGCCTTACTGATCCGGTATGAAAAGAACTCTGAGGCATATAGGAAGAAATTTAGAACTTCTAAACCTCTACCTGGAGAAACATATAACCAGTTCTCAGCTAGGCTAGAAACGTATTTGTTGAAATGGAGTAGTTTAGGTAAGTATCAGAAAACCTACGAGGATCTGAAAGAATGGTTATGTTAGAGCAAGTGAAAGATTCCATGTCTCAAGAAATGAGGAAATTCCTTATGGAACAAGGAGCAGAGAGGCTGGAAGACATTTTGAAATGTGCAGAGAGATACCAAGCAGCTCAAGCTGAATTGATAGGAACAAAAAGGAAGCAGGTAGAAGGATATAAGCCACCACCGCAGAATACCGATTTTGACCAGATGGATCAACCACACAGATACAAGCAAAGATTTGATAATAAGGACAAGAACCCTCAGACTCAGGAAAAGAAACCCTACAAACAGGGAGATAAGTGGTGCTAATTTTGTAAGATGAGCAACCACAACACTGATGAATGTGGGAGGAAAAAACCCCTTCATCATGCTGCATGTCTACAGGTGAGGACTTCTGTTAGGAAGGAACTGACTGTGAGTCAGAATAGCCTCCATCACCCACCTACCCAGGAGATAGTGACTGTGAATGGCAAACAAGTCACAGGAATGTATGACACAGGTTTGTCCTATGACGCAGTCGTGTGTGCATCTCTGGTGTGCCCTGAACAAATCACCACAGAAACAGTAGAGATTCAAGGGCCTCTAAAAGGAACATCACCCCTTACATTACCCATAGCAAAGATTCATGTCAGTTGTCACTATGTGGAAGGGGAGATAAATGCAGCTGTGATAGATGATCCCTTTTACCCCCTAATGTTGGGGCGTAAATATGTTTTCTTAGGAGACCCTGTAAAACCTATGGTTATGGCAGGAATCCAGACCAAGGCTGACTCCAGGAACATAGAGAGGGACACCAACGTAAAATTTCATTCAACTGAAATGAAACGGGCTCAAGAAGCAGACAGCACATTGAAGCCTTGTTTTGGCAAATTGTCAAAGACACATAACACACCAAGGAAAGGACACTTCTATAGGGAACATGGACTCTTGTACAGGAAAGCTGGCAGAGGGACGAACAGTCATGGTCAAATTGTTGTACCATCCACCTATAGGAATAAGGTTATAGGCTGGGGACACATATCAACTTTGAGTGAACACCTGGGTAATGGTGCCACAAAACAAAGAATAGCCACCCAGTTCTACTGGCCAGGTATTACGGAAGACATAAATCAGTATGTAACTTCCTGTCCAGAGTGCACCTATGTAGATTCAGAAAGTCGACGGAAGAGTCTTCATCAAAAATCTACAAGCAAACCAGCAATCAGGGGTACTCCCGAGATTTGCACGGGAGGGGAAAGGAAACATCCCACACAGGTTCAATTGCAGTCTGAACCCCATGCGCTGGAAAAAAGGAACAAATCACGTAGCGAAAATCAAACACCTACGGATTTGCGAGGGAAAACCACATCCAACTATCAACGAAAAGAGGGCGGTAAACTTCATGGGAAACCTACCGACCCGGTTTCACCAGCAGTAAGAGCCTGGATGAAAAGCCGAACAGGAAGGAGAGAGATAGTAAAGGATGAATATATTCTTGGAAAACAGAATGTGGGTGCAGATTTTCTTAGTCGTCATCCCACAGAGCTTGAGGAGGATAGAAGGAAGGAAAACTAACCTCGGAATGGTCGATTTGCAATTGTCTTGTACCCAATAGTTAAGCTAGATATCATCCAGCTTAAAATATGGGGGAGCTATGTCGCAAAATTGGTTTCAAGTCATTGCAAATGGGTTCAGTTAGATTTATAAACCCATCTACGATCGAGTGACCGCTTTCAAAATGGCGGCGTATCAGCGAAATGTGTATCGGACAGAGGAAATCGCCAACGATAAATAAAAACAGAAGGGAATCCGTATGAAAAGGATTTTACATTTCAGTACAGGGACGGATGGTGTATAACTGCATATAAGATGGAACGGTAGGAAGTTCTCATTTACGGAGATATATGCGTATTTCGGCTGCCCACAGTTACGCTAAAAGCATGTAAACCCACTTCTGTTCTAAATATTAAAATCAACAAATAACAGTTTGGGAAAGTACATGGATAGGAAGATAGAGTTTTATCAGCTGTATAAAACTAGATAAGATGGAACTATATGGATATTATATATGCCGAGAATGATAAAGGCAAAATTTCAGTCGACGCACAGTTCGGCCGAAATCACTGTTCGGGAAGGATTTTTCAGGCTTAGGTTTAAGCTGTGACGTCGGTACTCTCCGATACGTCCGCGCTATACGTATTTAAAGCGTATCGGTAAACTGAGCTACAGACAACGAAAGAGGGTTCAGACAGACTGGAGGCAGAGTTTCGCCACGACCCATGAATTGTGAGCGGATCGCCAGAAACATTTTTAAGTCCAGTATCTGAAGTCTGAGGGTAAGCGAAATTATTATAACTACCGTGTATAATACAGTAGAACTCCATTTATCCGAACCCCAATTATCCGAACATCCAATTATCCGAACACTTTTTTTAGAAAAAAAAATCAGGCGCCACCAGTCACGTTAGACTACATTTCTGAATCTTTTGATGCGGCAAGCTTCAAATGTGTGCGAACAATTTGTAGAGGATGGGATGGGCTAATGGTCGGTCGCTTACGTACAGGAAGTCAGCTAGATCATAAAGTCAGTTAATATCTGGTTTACCAATCCAGTGTACGTGTGCGTTCTAGGCAGAACACTGGCTAAACAGACAGTTCAACTTAAAATAATTGTGTCTGCTACTACAGCAGAATAATTTTGGTGTACACGTATTTCTCTGTGCGATATGGCATCTTCCAGTAGGCCTAAAGCATATAAAAGGAACCGCAATGTTTTATCAATTGAAACGAAAACAGAAATTATCAAGAGACTAGGAAAAGGTGAAACTGTGTCTTCACTTGCGAGGATTTTCAATGTTGGGAAAGCTACCGTCTCTGACATCAAAAGTAACAAGGATAAAATTATGAGTTTTGCATCGAAATTGGATAGTGAAAATGGGTCGAGGAAACGTAAAACCGTGAGAAATGCGAAAGATTTTAAATTGGAAGAGGCTTTGTATATATGGTTTGTGCAAAGAAGAAGCAAAGGGGAACCTATCTCTGGCTCTCTATTGTGTGAAAAGGCACTTCAGTTCAACAATCAACTTGACGGTCCTCCTGACTTTAAGGCTAGCCAGGGATGGTTAAGACACTTTAAATCTCGTCATGGCATACGAGAATTGGAGATTCAAGGGGAATCTTCATCTAGTGATGCAACTGCCGCTGAAAATTTTAAAGAAACATTCTTGGCTTTTTTGGAAGAAGAAGGTTATTCACTCGATGATGTGTATAATGCCGATGAGACTGGCTTACACTGGAAATCATTGCCTCAAAAATCACTTGCATCTCAGCGCGAAGCAGCTGCCCCTGGGTTTAAAAAATGCAAAGAGAGAGTAATAATTTTGGTAGCCGCGAATGCCAGTGGAAGTCATCGTTTACCGGTGCTAATGATCGGCAAAGCCAAAAAACCACGTTGTTTAAAGAATGTGACATGTCTCCCATTGTGCTACACAGCACAGATGAGTGCTTGGATGAATAGTGAAATATTTCTTGATTGGTATACAAATCAGTTCATCCCACATGTGAAGAGGTTGAGAGAACAAGAAAAGAAAACTGGAAAAGTAATTCTTCTACTGGACAATGCACCATCTCATCCAGAGACGGATACATTGAATGCAGTTGATGCAAATTTTAAAGTAATTTTTCTGCCTCCCAATGTAACAGCACTGATTCAACCAATGGATCTGGGTGTTATAGCAAAGCTTAAAAAGATGTACAAGAAGGAAGTCCTGCGTCGTTTATTGTTGGCTGAAGATGAAGAAAGTGTGGTGGCGTTTTCCAACAAGCTTAATCTCAAAGACTGCTGCTATATGTTAGCTGATGCTTGGACCACCCTGTCACAAGATAATCTCAACAAGGCTTGGAATAGATTGCTTGGGAAAAAAGGAGGAAATGAAACTACTGCAGTGGACACAAATGATGATTGTATAAATGAAGTTGTGGAACTGTTTCAAGCAATGCCCGGATTTTCGGACTGTGACAAAGATGATGCACACATGTGGCTAGAAGATGATAGTGATTCTGGTTTTCAGTTTTTGAATGACGAAGAAATGTTGTCTTTTGTGCAAGAAGAAAACCAAATACATGTAGTGACCGATGATGAAGACTCCTCAGAAGTACATGATGTACTTGTAGATTATGAAGAAAACCCAAAACGTCGACCAAGTCCTGAAAAGGCCTTTATAGCACTAGAAACAGCGATGGCTTGGTACGAGCAAGAAGATGACAGCTGTCCTACACAGCTTCTGCTGTTGAAGAGAATGCAGGACTTAGCAGCCAAAAGGAAACTATCCAGTTTGGTGCAAAAGAGGATTCCTCATTATTTTAAATAGTGGGCTACATCTGTGCAAGTACATGTATACGTAAGTTGCGCCTGGTTTTGAATCGTTTGTAATGTTATTTTGAAAACATTTCTCTTACTTAAAAAAAAAATAATTAATACAAGTAGTACATGCACTGCAGTGTAATGAAAGATTTTGGTGATACAGTGATCTAATACAGTGTGGGTATTATTATTACAGTACAAGTAAATATGTTTTATAGTGTATTTTCCTTGTGATGGTTAATTATTTTTAGAAATATGTGTACATGTACTCGATACATTATGTAATCCAATTATCCGAACATTTGATTATCCGAACGATGCTCGGTCCCAAGGGGTTCGGATAAATGGAGTTCTACTGTATTTGTTATTTCAGGTTCATACAGAATTCACAAAATATGCCTGTATAATATTCATTGATATAACGTATTATTATTTTAATATGATTTATTCATGTGCATTATGGATGAGTGTTGCTTGTACAAAAAGTAATCACAAATAGCCCCACGGCCTAATGAAGTTATATTTATCATATTGCTTTATCGCTTACGAAGATAAAGGCAGTCCCATGGCAGAGATTGTCATAGGGAAATGAAGTGTTAGAAACTTCATCATGGAAGATCCCAGTTTACGAGGTTAAGGTGACTAGTCCCCTTCCTCGCTGCCTTTGCCTTCCCTAGTTCGAGCGCACAACTTCGTACCCATTTACAGCTAGTAAACTGGAGTGTTCTACAGCCAGTTTCAGTAGAAAGCAACCTGATCACGTGGTCACTCACTTTCTTTATTTATGTATTACTTTTGTGTAGATGCTAAGGATAGCATCAGTATTTGAATTCGTACTTGATATGATTTGGAAGGATCAAGTTATAGAATATGAAGGGATGTATAGGAGCGGAATAAACCAGATGATGTTTATTACTGATATGTTAATATTAATTCTATATCATTGAACTGATGTTACTTGCTATGACTGTATAACTTTGACACCTGATGACTGACTTGTCTGACTTATGTGCTAGTCAGTTACACTTAATTGAAATGTTAATATTAATGCTATATCACTGAAATGATGTCCTTACTTACTATGATTGTATAACGGTGACATCTGATGACTGACTGGTCTGACATCTGTGCTAGTCAACTACAAGTCTAGCCAGATACTAGCCAAGGCTGATATGTTGCAGGTTCCATGAAATAACTCAAACCAGACTGTCCAGTATCAGAAGCCGGTGTAGTTCATCAGAGGCAATCCCACCAAAGTGCAGGACCCCAAAGAGTGAACTTCAACTGGTCATTGGCATCCCTACTGTTGGGCCTACCAAGTCTGATATCAGCAAAGGACAGTTTCAGCAGTATCAAGTTGGAAAGATAAGTGTCCTGTTTGACACTGACCACCTATACATGTGAAACAGCCAATAGTTGAAAACAATAAGTAACCATACAGAAACTCAGTCAACTGATGACAGTTATCCTTAAATTCAAAGGACTAATAACAGTGATTTCAGTAACTTTATTATTTAAGATCTTGAAGTCTAAACAGACAATAATAGTAATTGTGTGAATACTTTTATATATATGTGTATGCTCTTTTCCAACTAGTAGAAATAGAATATTAGTGTAATTATTAAACTATTTTAACTGTACCTGAGGATTTATTCACTTCTTCCATTTGTGGTTTCAGTGAATGTTCATTTTACTTATCCCCTAGAATAAAAGTAATCATAAGATAGTCACAGGGAGGAGACACCTTAAATCCTGGTACTACTTCTTACCAACTGGGCCAGGGTTTTCACAGTCTGACTATTTTTATGATAACAATACACCAGTGCTTATTTCTAAGACTGGGGTATTACTTGTAAGACCAGAACTCTTTACTGGCATACTTTTACATAATAAATAATTTTAAATAACCTCCCGCTACAGACAGGTGACAGCGCAGGATTAGTATTTTATTGATAAATTCTGGCAAAAGTAAGGTACAGGGCCAGCAGTAATCAATCAGGGATTGCGTGAATTCTTAAGTCAGATATATAACTATTAATGCATTAAGTACCTGATCAAGGGTGAATAATTAAGAGTAGGGCTTAGATCATGAGTTATGGAACTTCTTCCTTTCTCTTCTTTTTTCTGTTCTTTATAGTGTTGGTGCCAACCGATATTGGGGTTATTGAGGATCTCATGAGCTTTAGAGTACCATTGGTAATGTTTCTCTTATTTATTTCCTCCACTCTATCCATCCATATTGATGTGATCTTTCTCGTGTTCTGCATCATTCTGGTCTAGCGTTTGAAGTCAAGTGACTGATAGGCTAGCTTTATTGGACTTCTTAGCCGTGTATGTGAACCGTTTTCTTGTCAGTGTCTCAGTGCATGCGAAACATACAGGTAGATAGATCGACAGGTAGGTAGGTAGGTAGATAGTTAGTAAGTTAGTTAGTTAGTTAGTTAGTTCGGCAGGCAGGCAGATCGACAGGTAGGTAGGTAGATAGATAAATAGATAGATAGACAGACAGACAGACCGACCACCAAGCAGGCAGGCAGTCAGGCAGACAGACAGTCAGATAGATAGACAGATAGACAGACAGCAAGATAGATAGATAGATAGATAGATAGATAGATTAGACAGACAGACAGACAGACAGACAGACAGACAGACAGACAGACAGACAGACAGACAGACAGATAGATAGATAGATAGATAGATAGATAGATAGATAGATAGATAGATAGATAGATAGATAGATAGAGAGATAGATAGATAGATAGATAGATAGATAGATAGATAGATAGATAGATAGATAGATAGATAGATAGATAGATAGATAGATAGATAGATAGATAGATAGATAGATAGATAGATAGATAAAAATAAACAAACAAAGTAATCAATGTTAAAATGCATGAAACAGAGATCATCAAATCTCTAGGTAACTATAACATTATTTTTCGTCATCTCCATTGTCGTATTTTGGTCTGTATTACAACACGCCAAATTTACCGTTCGAAAATATCGAAGATAAACAGTACAATTATAACAGCCAATAGAATAGCTCCTTTTTCTGTTAGGTATAGGAAACTTTTTTATGCTTGATAGAGGGGCCTATTTTGTGTATTTGACAGAACGAAGATATGTTATTTCTTAATAACTAAAGATATGTAAACAGAAAGGAATAGCTCAATTTATAGCGGGGATATTACTTAAGAGGTTAGTGTAAAGACTTCCTCATAATAATATTTTATTGTACGAGAAAAATCAGTTTTAATGATAATTTTACTTCAGGGTAATCCCCAATTTAGTCAGTTAAAGTATGCACAGATCTAAATGCACTGGGCTAACTAAAATATTAATAACAAGAACGATAGAGATCAATTCCTAGTTTTATTAGAAATTTAAATAATTAAAATCGGCCCAAAAATAAGTAAAATAATAAATATTTAAACTTAGTCACATTGAACGGTAAGGCTGAAAACCGTGCAGGGTGAAAGTTCTTAACTCCAGTTTTTGACTGTGTCTCGATTGGTCGAGCACGGCGTTATATAAGGCCTTGAACTTGGGCGGATTCTTGCCACTAATATTTTTAATCATAAGCGATACTAGGGAGAGCGCAAATGTAAACTGTCAATATTTTACCGCCTGTCTCTAAAGCAGACCTAGAGAACCATTGAAAGCCAGTATCAGCTTATGTATTTTACCTGAGGGTAAGCGATATATAAAAATATTTGTATATATTCATGTTGTTTGCCTGTAGTTATCCACTTATGTGTTCGCTGATGTGTTAGAAGCAAAAAAATAGGCCAAATGTGTAACGGACTTCCTTACCAACGTGTGTAGTTTAAAGACGATAGGCCAGAAATGGAAACAGTGTAGGATATTCGCAAATTATGGCACAAGTACGACTGTAAGTCTATTAGGGTATTTGAATGAGTATTTCCTCCTGGAGCGACACATTGTTCAAGAAAATAAGATAGGATGACAGGATATATTAACATGATGTAATCAAGATGGAGCTATTATAGACTGAAAGGGAGGCATCGAAGAAGAGTTGGCCACTCGAAAAGCAGCAGCTGGGAGACTTTTTCAGGCCATAAATCGAGGATTCCTCAGCAAGAGAGAGGTTGGGTAAGAAAACGAAGATGGCTGTATACCGCTCCACCTATGTCCCAGTCTTGACATTTGGATGCGATTCATGGGCAATGACTACAACCCATAAAAGCCAGATCCAAACCTCAGAAATGAGGTATCTGAGGAAGGTGGTTGAAGTAACAAGAAGAGACATAGTCCGCAACCAGACGATACGTCAAGGCTTAAAATGCCACCCCCTGCAGACCCAAGTAGATCAGTGCCAACTAAGATGGTTTGGCCATGTCTGCAGAATGGGAGAAGATCGACTACCACGACAAGCATGGGAAACAAAGAGCTAGGGATCCAGACCCCCAGGACGACCCTGAGTCCGCTGGGAGGACAACATTAGACAATCTTTGAAGGACCGAGGACTAGAATGGAACCAGGGCAGGAGGAAGACAGCCGATAGGATAGTCTGACGCTCTCTCTTCCAAACCTCTACACCTCACGGTAGAAGGGGAACGACTAAGTAAGTAATCAAGATGTTACTTACTATGTTGTACTTAACCTAATTATGGTATGGAAGACAATCATGAACGAATTGATCTAACATACGATGTATTAAGGAAATGAGTAATCAAATTGAACTGGCTGTGAGGTATTGAGGTAACTGTCCTCTGACTGATTTAATGTTTGTACGTGATGTTGTCTGTATGTAGGGAAAAACTACGGGACCCTACAAGTTTTGCGAATGTCTTTTCATTCCAGGGTTTGTCCTGGTAATATTTCAAGTTCATGAGACATCCACTTGAGAGGAACTATGGTGTTGTACTGTTCTGCATATACATAGAATGAAAGCCACGTTTCCCAGCCTGGAGTTCATATTCTGTGCGAACCCAGCCAGGATTGGAGGTGTCTCAGACTTCAATCAAGATAAGTGGACACATAGATACACTGTTCAGATGATCCAGCAACAATAAAAATAACTAGAAGAAAGAAAATAAAAGTATTAAAGACTTAAAGTAAAACTCTTATAATACAAACTTGTTAGAGACTGCAACATTATAACATGATGATTCACAGAGGACCATATTCAACTCCTATTACGTTACCAGCCAGGGACGTTGATACCAAGATTGTGAACGAGAATTGAACTGTAATTACTTATATAAATAAATATAAAAGTATACTATTGCCTTTTTATGGAGAACATTCCATATTATTTATTTCATTTTGTAAATACCTTATAACCTAATTTTAAGTTTCCTAACCAAAAGAAAACAGGTTTAGGAACAATAAATTGTAAATACTTTCATTCAGTCTTACTTAATTATTCTAATTAAGTTAATGTTCTGTTTGATAGTTATTACATATAACTAATTTAATTTTCCCCTAGATAATTAGCCACACAAACAAATATATAACCATTACTCATTGTGGGATCTGGAGAGGTAGCAGTTAGATCTTCAGCACCCAACACTATCATCATACCTGAAGGTTTACATAGCTTGACCCCACTTTGATGTCGATACACCCTTACTCTTTTCAGAGAAGGGGGTATTTCTTTTAAGACCAGTCTCTTATCTGGCACTATCCTGGTATCATCTGATACATCTTTTTGTCCAGGATATCTTTAATTTAAATAACATCTGAACCTCTCGCGACATCCATTGTACAGACCAAAAATAAACACAGCACAATCACACAACGGACACATCAAACCCGACTTGAATATTTAGGGAAGAATTTGTGCATTATTTATTGTATATTTCAGACAGTTTACTTAGAACGCAGTTTGTGACAATGTTCCAAAGGGATATTTTCAAGAAGAACAACAGAGATTTTAAAGAAAAATATTGGTTTGAAATACAGACAAGGTTTTTAAATTTACAAAAGCCGATGAGTCGAACACGCTAAGAAGACACGTGATAACATTAACACATGAAGACTGAACAAATTGAGTTATACACTGATACAGTGATACACGATGAAAATACAAGATGAGTTGTACGCAAGAAGAGCCCACAAGGTAGTTGCACTGTCATAAGAGGTTTTGATGTTACTAAATGTATAGCCTATCCTGGACAAATAGGTGTATCAGAGGATACCAGGATAGTGCCAGATAAGAGACTGGTCTTATAAGAAATACCACC
Organism: Oreohelix idahoensis; assembly: GCA_024509875.1. Classification (NCBI taxonomy): domain Eukaryota; kingdom Metazoa; phylum Mollusca; class Gastropoda; order Stylommatophora; family Oreohelicidae; genus Oreohelix; species Oreohelix idahoensis. Next base: position 192,006 of record JAMPIV010006128.1, on the reverse strand, counting down.
TTTTCTGAAAAGAGCAAGGGTGTATAGACAATCAAGATGGGGTCAAGCTATGTAAGTTCTCAGAGTAGATGATGATGATCTCTGAGTCTCTAACCGCTACCTCTACTGATCCCAAATGATTTAGCTACGGGTCTAGGGGAATGTATTTACTTTATTCAATGATTAATTTCAAACAGAACTTCAACTTAATAAAATTTAATTAAGCAAGGCTGTATGAAAGTTTATGTACAATTTAATTTTCCTGGACCTCAATCTTTTGGGTCAGGAATGATAAAAATCAAGAAAGGTTATTGTCACGTAGGTCTTTATGTCATTAAATTACCTACATCTTCTTCCTATTCTCTCACCCTAATCCTTTCATTTATATTCTTTCCATACTTGTTTTTCCTGTATTTTTTGCATCACTCGGTTGCGAAAAATATTTTCTTCAGTATTTTTAAACTTTACCTGTTTCTTTCTCAAAACTGAGAATCGCGCTAGGACGATATTACGTAGATGTCAGGGCTGCAGGGCGTCAGAAGGCGTGATAAGTCGGTTCGCTGAACATCATTCTCACCGAGCGCGCGAGCTTCTTCTCGGCATAAGTCCCGGTGAGGTGTGATACTTTACATCTGCACCGGTCAGTATTCAGACATTTGTCTGAAAAATCCCAAACTGACACGGCGCTCACTGTGGGCCATGGTCAGCTGTAGTGTGAAAACTGCCCTTCATTGGAGACAGGCTGTCTGGGATTTGAAACTGACACGCGTACATCGTGGTCAGTAGGTGGCAGTTACGACACGCCTCTAAGTATAACGTAGCGGTTATGAGAAGGGGGAGAGATCGGCGCGGGGGAGATAGTTCATCCTTTGTCTGTTTCAAATATTAACCCACGTTTGAAACTATTTCATTTCACTCAGTAACTTTGCAGTTAGACTAGAACAACCTTCGTTCGATTTCTAAAAATCTCTGTAAATAGAGATGGCCTTAGTTTGGTCGAAGTGGTTTAACGTTCTTAGTAATTCTGTGTTTGAGGTATATAAATATTATATATAATAGATATCTAGTTTTGTGAAGTGATTTAGTGTTAAAATCGCCGATTCCATTTTAACACTAGTTCTGTGTGCAGAGTGAATATTTTGATAGTTTGTTATTTCGTTAATCGTCGAGTTGCAGTGGAAATACAAAATAAATTATATTTTTAGCTTACTAAACAAGTAGCTGAAATAAGTTTAATTTAACTGCTAAATACTCAGTCGAAACTGTTTTAATAACTAACTTATAACGCTAGATACATCATTGAGTGTTGACGAAATACGTATGTATTTTCTAATTCATGATGTTTGATTTTATTTATATATATAACTTATTTCACCGGAATGTTTAAATAATAAGTCAAGCTGTAGGCTTGCTGTTTTAAATGTAAGTTATAGTGGGTACATAATATGAAAATGATTTATATGTGCTTTTCTTTTTATACAGTGAAATACTGGGGGTGACCCGAACTTTACCAGTATTTAATAAGAGTTCATAATTGTGAAGAAATAGACAGTCCTTATTTTGAACCACGTGGGTTTCTCAAGTAACACTGATCTGACGGTGCAAGTTAGACAGAAATACCATATCCCACTAACGGGCTTTTTCAAAGACTGTAATGATCAATACTGGGCCTGTGAACAAGATCTTAATTTCTTCCATAAACTCTACGTAAATTTTCTGCCTGGCGGCGAGAATAATTACAATCTATGACATAAACTTTCCGACATTGTTGACAAGTGAGTGGGGAACCAAGAATTTCTGTTTTGAGAGAGGTTGTCCACCGGTCATCTTCCCAATTAAGGGAAACTTCGTGTTCTGACATTTTGTGCTCGTTTAAGCCTAATTCTTACCTCGGGAGTCAAGTGACATTAACTTTAGTCTGAAAATAACTATCGCCTGAAGCAGACGCTCCCCAGACCCATATTTTAATGAAACCAACAAACAAATCTGCAGAGCTGGGATCTGTTTCAGTAAACGACAGTAACAGATAAAAAGTGTGAGTGTCCAAAATTTGTGCCAGCCGGCGAAACCACAACCCGATTGTAAGTATATCAGGGCCCTGATGAAAGAATCGAGTGAAAGTGACGGAAGGATGTTCGTTGTATAATACCCTCACTTGTTATATGTGTTTTTTTTCTTAGGCGAGATTTGCTGCTTAAGTAACGTGTTACGTTAGAATAGATACGGCTGTCAAAGTCAGTCTATACCTTCAAAGGGGGACAATATTAGACCCTAACCACATGCATCTATAACTCTTTGGGCCATCATCTGTCATCCTAACGGGGCTGTGGGCTAACCCTAGAGTTAAGATCATAGCGGGGCTATCACCCTTGTAGCATTTTCTTGATATTGTAGGACTATGTGCATATGTTTTCCTTGGTGTATTTTTTTGTTGTTTTGGTGTTGTGAGAAGATTTTTATAGATGATAAATAAAATCTCTCTGGAACTAATCAGCGTGTTGGTCAGCTCGTTCTAGAATATTTACATAAGTATTGTTATAGTTTTCCCACGTCTGTGTGTCTAACTGTTGTCACTGGAAGGGGTGTGCTCGTGAGTGGTATGTTCATACATAGTAACATATGTTGTCAATAGTCTGTCTGACTCTTATATATCTGTCGTAGAGGATAGGCCTGAGAGAGAGAGAGAAGACTCTTGTTTTCAGGGGACAGCTCTATTTGATTCGCTACCACTGCACTCTTGGGAAAATCTATTTCTTTCTACTAACTCTCACTGTGTATATCACATATTCTAATCTATTCAGAAGGGACCAACCCTAGTCTTAATTCTCCTATCTAAAAATCTACGACAAATGGGTTCTCGTCCGTAGGATTTTTGAACTTAGAATAGGAAGACGAGTACGACAAATGGTTGCTCGTTTCCGGTCTTTGAACTTAGAATAGGAAGACGAGTACGACAAATGTGGACTCGTCTATCTGGATTTTGAACTTAAGATTCATTATTCTGAAATAGAGTAAGAGTGTGATGTCTTGTGAGTTTTGTATCTTTTAAAAATAACTTATCCCCTAGACTAACGATCTGTTTATGGGCGTGCTGACCACACAAACTGATAAGTTTTTTTTCCACAGCATTTTGAATAATATACATTTGGATTACAGGTTGATTTTGTCGGAATACATGTTATTAATGTTGATTGTAATACTAAACGCTGGTAAAGTTTTGTGAGTGTATAACATTCACAAGGGTTCTGAAGCAGGAAGGTGTTTGAACTAAAGTTAAGGAGTGCGTTTCAGACTATTTGTCCAGATTAATTGCCTCCCTCACCCTAACTGTATTCAGGGGTAAACTTATAGTGGATTTTAAAATTAAGGGGATTTTTTTTTCTCCGAAATTTTTTGCAATAATTATTTTGCTTTTCCACTGTAACTACTTATTTTTCAAGGATTAATCTTAACTACCATTTAGTTGGCGTAGTCGTGTTTTGCATTAGGTGCTTTATTGCCGATAATAGCAGCGATAGTTAGATTTTTATTTTTTGGAGGAGGTATCCCAGGGTTAAATATATCATCTTTTGATTTTTGGTATTTTATTTTCTCGTAAGTGGTAGGAACCAGTGTATCCTGTTCTTAATTTCTTTCTCGTCCAAGTCTCAGGCACCTATTTACTATGGCAGAAAGGGCGAAACTGAGATAAATGCTCAGACAGGAAGCAATGGAAGAAGGACTGGACGGCGACGAAGCGAAAGCTTTCGTCAGGGACGAACTGGAGAGATATGATGCGGAGCAGAAGGAAAAAGCAGCGGAGAGGAAAGAAGAAGCAGACCGTCTATTACAGCAGAAGAAGATTGAGGAAGAAATGGAAATTCGCAGGGCGAACGAACGAGAGAAGGAGAGACAGCATGAGGAAAGAGAGAAGGAGAGACAACATGAGTTGGCTCTTAAAGCTCTAGAACTTCAAAGTCGTGGCGCTGCCTCTACCTCCAGCAATGGAGAGTCTTCTCCTCATTCTTCCTTAACTGATCCTTCTAACAGTCAATCTCTTCACCTCACTGCTATGTCTTTTCCGCTAGAATCTTTCCCTTGTCCAAATGAGAAGATTGACACTTGGCTAGAAAAATTTGAGAAAATTGCAACTCTGTACGGGTTAGAGAAGTCGCGTTGGAATATGAAACTTTCCCAGGCCCTAAAAGGTTCTGCTTATGATGTTTATTCTAAGCTGGAAAGTAGCCAACAAGACGACTATGACTTGTTGAAGAAAGCGTTACTGGAGCGCTTTGAAATGAACGCTCGCAAGTTTTTGCAACTGTTTCGCAACAGCAGAAAAGAGAATTCTGAAACTTTTCAGCAGTTCTCGTCTCGTCTAAAGGGATATTTGACAAAGTGCCTTGAGCTCTCGCAGCTCCCCTCTACCTACGAAGGTCTTGAGGAATTTGTTTTAACAGAACAAATAAAGAACACTTTGTCTGCTGATACCCGGAGATTTCTCGCTGAGCAGGGGGCAGAAAAACTTGAAGACATTTTGGAAAAGTCTGAGCGTTATCACAATGCGCTGGCTGAACTACCGGCCACAAAGCGGAAACCGACAGAGGAGCATTTTCGAAAACATAACCTAGAGCAATCTTCCCCGGCTTCTAACCAAAATAACCACAGAGAAACTGGACCTCAAAACCCCCCTCCTGAAAAATCCAAGTTCTACAAGAACAAGTACCCCAACCACCCCAAACAATCTGATCAACCCGACCGCCCTACATGGCAGCGTAGCCAACGAAGACAAGGTGGCAAAGGGAGAACCCCTGAGCACGGGACATATGATCAGACCGAGCACACCGATCCTAAACGCATCGGATGCTTATTGACAGTCTCGCAAGACGGAATTATTGACAGTGATTCCCAACCTGTTGGGGATAGACCCTCAACGCGAGGTATTGTTACTTTGAACGGTTCTCAAACTTCTTGCTTATTTGACACGGGGCTTTCTTACGATTGCATTGTTGCCAGAAAGCTGGTCAAACCCGGTCAAGAGACAGCAGAGACCGTCCAACTTTGTGGAGTTCGTAAGAGTGAGGCACCTACAGCGCTTCCCATCGCATTGGTGGAGATCTATCTGATTTCGTCAGAGGTGTGATCAAAGCGGCTGTTATGGATGATCCCATATACCCAGTCATACTTGGCGGGAGATACGTGTGTATTGGGAAACCGGAAGAGCCGATTGTGGCAGCAGTAACTACAAGAGGGCAAACCAAGAAGGAACGGGAGCCTGCGCCGAATTTGTTACCCATGGAACTTAAAGAAGCGCAATACAAGGACCCTACTTTGGCACCCTGCTTTAGGAAACTGCCCATGGCTAAGGAACCCAAACAGCACGGGGAAATTTTTTCTAAGGATGGCGTACTTTATCGGAGAACGGGCAAGCCTGACCAAGGTTACAACCAGCTCCTAGTACCGAAACAGTACAGAAGCCAAATCCTAGAAATGGGGCACTCTCTTCCCTTCAGCGGACATATGGGACAGAACGCCACAAACCAACGTATAACCACTCATTATTGGTGGCCAGGAGTAAACACTGATATTATCAGGTACGTCAAATCCTGTGCCCAGTGCCAACGGGTACCACCCAAGCAACGGACACCCCCAGTCCACATGAGTGAAATGCCAATAGTGGGAACACCATTCGAACGGGTTGTGATCGACATTTTAGGGCCTTTCGACAGGACTAAAAGAAGGAACAGGTTCATCCTGACCTTAGTCGATACATGCACTTTATGGGCAGAAGCTATACCGCTAACATGCGCAGATGCCAAGCATGTCGCAGAAGCCCTCGTGCAGATTTTCACTCGGTTGGGATTCCCTCAGCACGTGTTGACGGATAACGGATCCCCATACCGAAACCTGTTGATGGATGAGATCGTGAAGATCTTGAGGACCCAGCACATCCACACTAAGCCATATACTCCGGCCGGAAATGGGCTCGTGGAACGTGCTAATGGAAACCTCACCATGATGCTAAGTAAGCTGGCACAAGTGAAACCTGAAGATTGGGATCTCTGTATTCCTGCAGCATTATTTAGCTACAGAGAATCTCCTCATACTTCCACAGGATTTCCGCCAGCTACACTCTTATTCGGCAGACCCATTAAGGGCCCGCTTGAAGCCTTACTTCAGTCTCTGACAGACGAGAAGGCGGATGAGACAGTTGTCTCAGCCAGTAAATATGTGTCGGTTTTAAAGGAAAGGTTGAAACTAGGGTGGGACCTAGCAACGACTAACTTTAAGCGAGCTCGCACAAAGCACGCGAACCGATACAGGAAAGTCGCCGAAGAGAGAGAACTGGAAGCAGGAGAGAAAGTTTTGGCGTTACTCCCTACCGAGAACAACCAACTGAAGATCGGATGGCAAGGGCCGTTTACCGTCCTGAAAAAGATTTCTAAGGCTAACTACCAGATCTCTATTGAAGGAAAGGAGAGGGTTTTCCATTTAAATCTCTTAAAGAGATACTTGGAAAGACCAGTGCCAACCTCCGACCATCTCCTGACGATCGCCAAAACTGACGAAGATGATGATAGTGGCAGGGATATTCCACCACTATCACAGGAAATCTTTCAAAAATGTCAGAAGCGGCGACGCTCTTCCAAGCGCGCATGGGAAACATTCCATAGAAAGGAAACTTTGGGAGTAGACTTGAGTAGGAATTGGAGGGAGATGGAGGGGGAAGATGAGAGGGAAGAAGACAGACACCCCGAAGCTACGGTTATAGGAAATTTAATTCCATAACGTAGACATGGAGTGCTTCCATATCTTAAGGGGGGACGTCCTGTCACGTAGGTCTTTATGTCATTAAATTACCTACATCTTCTTCCTATTCTCTCACCCTAATCCTTTCATTTATATTCTTTCCATACTTGTTTTTCCTGTATTTTTTGCATCACTCGGTTGCGAAAAATATTTTCTTCAGTATTTTTAAACTTTACCTGTTTCTTTCTCAAAACTGAGAATCGCGCTAGGACGATATTACGTAGATGTCAGGGCTGCAGGGCGTCAGAAGGCGTGATAAGTCGGTTCGCTGAACATCATTCTCACCGAGCGCGCGAGCTTCTTCTCGGCATAAGTCCCGGTGAGGTGTGATACTTTACATCTGCACCGGTCAGTATTCAGACATTTGTCTGAAAAATCCCAAACTGACACGGCGCTCACTGTGGGCCATGGTCAGCTGTAGTGTGAAAACTGCCCTGCATTGGAGACAGGCTGTCTGGGATTTGAAACTGACACGCGTACATCGTGGTCAGTAGGTGGCAGTTACGACACGCCTCTAAGTATAACGTAGCGGTTATGAGAAGGGGGAGAGATCGGCGCGGGGGAGATAGTTCATCCTTTGTCTGTTTCAAATATTAACCCACGTTTGAAACTATTTCATTTCACTCAGTAACTTTGCAGTTAGACTAGAACAACCTTCGTTCGATTTCTAAAAATCTCTGTAAATAGAGATGGCCTTAGTTTGGTCGAAGTGGTTTAACGTTCTTAGTAATTCTGTGTTTGAGGTATATAAATATTATATATAATAGATATCTAGTTTTGTGAAGTGATTTAGTGTTAAAATCGCCGATTCCATTTTAAACTAGTTCTGTGTGCAGAGTGAATATTTTGATAGTTTGTTATTTCGTTAATCGTCGAGTTGCAGTGGAAATACAAAATAAATTATATTTTTAGCTTACTAAACAAGTAGCTGAAATAAGTTTAATTTAACTGCTAAATACTCAGTCGAAACTGTTTTAATAACTAACTTATAACGCTAGATACATCATTGAGTGTTGACGAAATACGTATGTATTTTCTAATTCATGATGTTTGATTTTATTTATATATAACTTATTTCACCGGAATGTTTAAATAATAAGTCAAGCTGTAGGCTTGCTGTTTTAAATGTAAGTTATAGTGGGTACATAATATGAAAATGATTTATATGTGCTTTTCTTTTTATACAGTGAAATACTGGGGGTGACCCGAACTTTACCAGCATTTAATAAGAGTTCATAATTGTGAAGAAATAGACAGTCCTTATTTTGAACCACGTGGGTTTCTCAAGTAACACTGATCTGACGGTGCAAGTTAGACAGAAATACCATATCCCACTAACGGGCTTTTTCAAAGACTGTAATGATCAATACTGGGCCTGTGAACCAGATCTTAATTTCTTCCATAAACTCTACGTAAATTTTCTGCCTGGCGGCGAGAATAATTACAATCTATGACATAAACTTTCCGACATTGTTGACAAGTGAGTGGGGAACCAAGAATTTCTGTTTTGAGAGAGGTTGTCCACCGGTCATCTTCCCAATTAAGGGAAACTTCGTGTTCTGACATTTTGTGCTCGTTTAAGCCTAATTCTTACCTCGGGAGTCAAGTGACATTAACTTTAGTCTGAAAATAACTATCGCCTGAAGCAGACGCTCCCCAGACCCATATTTTAATGAAACCAACAAACAAATCTGCAGAGCTGGGATCTGTTTCAGTAAACGACAGTAACAGATAAAAAGTGTGAGTGTCCAAAATTTGTGCCAGCCGGCGAAACCACAACCCGATTGTAAGTATATCAGGGCCCTGATGAAAGAATCGAGTGAAACTGACGGAAGGATGTTCGTTGTATAATACCCTCACTTGTTATATGTATTTTTTTCTTAGGCGAGATTTGCTGCTTAAGTAACGTGTTACGTTAGAATAGATACGGCTGTCAAAGTCAGTCTATACCTTCAAAGGGGGACAATATTAGACCCTAACCACATGCATCTATAACTCTTTGGGCCATCATCTGTCATCCTAACGGGGCTGTGGGCTAACCCTAGAGTTAAGATCATAGCGGGGCTATCACCCTTGTAGCATTTTCTTGATATTGTAGGACTATGTGCATATGTTTTCCTTGTTGTATTTTTTTGTTGTTTTGGTGTTGTGAGAAGATTTTATAGATGATAAATAAAATCTCTCTGGAACTAATCAGCGTGTTGGTCAGCTCGTTCTAGAATATTTACATAAGTATTGTTATAGTTTTCCCACGTCTGTGTGTCTAACTGTTGTCACTGGAAGGGGTGTGCTCGTGAGTGGTATGTTCATACATAGTAACATATGTTGTCAATAGTCTGTCTGACTCTTATATATCTGTCGTAGAGGATAGGCCTGAGAGAGAGAGAAGACTCTTGTTTTCAGGGGACAGCTCTATTTGATTCGCTACCACTGCACTCTTGGGAAAATCTATTTCTTTCTACTAACTCTCACTGTGTATATCACATATTCTAATCTATTCAGAAGGGAGCAGCCCTAGTCTTAATTCTCCTATCTAAAAAATCTACGACAGTTATTTACATAATGAAATAAATAATTTGGAAACTTTGGTCCATTTCTTTTAAAAGGGTCACTGGAATGACTACACGTACTGTTCTTGTTCTTAATATTTATACTGCTACCAGTCCTACACTGCAAGGTCTAATACTGTCATCATCCCACAGTGGTTAAGTTTATTTGGGTGAATGAGTTTGGATGAATCGCCATTGCCTTTCTAAAGGACTTATCTTCAAAATGTTGTTGCTTCAGTTCTTTGAGTAGTAGTCAGGATCACCAACTCTGTGACTCTTGGCTGAGAAGATGGGGTCTATCTCCAGACTTTAGATAGAGCCCTCAACTCCCACACGCTCTTCTTCTCAAGTAACGGCAGCCACGAGGTATATTCGTGATATAACCTGAAATAGAAGGACAACCCCTTCCATGTAGAGATCTGCCTCAATCAATTCACCCTTAAACAATATTAAAACCTACCATGGTCAGTCCTTTGTGCTAACAAGTTGCACAAGACCTTGAATTCATTGTCTGTCATCGGTTTTCATGCCATAACTCTTTCTCTGGGTTCATCAAGGTTTGGGTACCTCGTCCATGTTTGGCTTCCATACAATAGTCATGGCAAGTACAATACAGCATGTGACCTGTTTATTACTTCATTTTAACCTTCCCTAGATGTTTAGTACATGATCTATGAACAGTGTGTCACTCCAGAAGAAAATACTACATTAAATCGCTTCAAACACTCCCTGTCGTAAATTTGCAAACACTATACACCAATTTTTCAATTCGAACAAGCCTGCACTTACTACACACATTCCTACTTAGGTCAGCGTGACACAACACATCTCGTCGTCAGTTACACTTTCGAATAAATATGGCACACATAGCCTGTTTACTTTACAGGTCAATTCTTTAACAAAGTATGCAAATAAAATTATCAATCTTGCCCTCAGGTAAACAAGACACACACACTCAAGCTGACTGGCTGTAAAATGGTTCTTAGTCCGCTCTACCAGTCCAACCGGCAAAGGCTTGGTCTACAGTCTTTTTGTACACGTCAGCTCAGTTTGATTTTTATGATTTCAATGGCGGAAAACTACAGAAGTCTGTTACTATTTATAGCAATACACCCGGCCAATCAGAGAGAAGTCAAAAAGTTAATTTTTGATTCTAGTATTTATGCGATTCTAAGCGTGTCTGTATGATCTGACTCAATTTGAATCTTATATATCAAAGTTATTTGTAGACCGATTTTAATTATCAAAAGTGATAATTAAACGGCCAATTTTTCTTTATCGTTCTATATAGTGTTCCTTTAGTTATTCCTTTGCATTCAAATGTGGGTAATTTTTTTGTAATTAAATTGGGCCTTACCCTGATGTGAAAATCTCACTAAATTAAATTTTCTACTACCATAACATTTTTTTATAAGGGAATCTTTATGTGTATATATTAAGCAATATCAGCGCTATAATTTTAGCTATCCCTTTCATTTTAATTATCTTTAGTTATTAAGAAACAAATTATCTACGTTCGGTCAAAAACACAAAATAGGCATTTATTTCTCGTCAACCAAAATTTTCTTACCACTACAAAATATGGAAACGATTTGATTGGTTGTTAATTTTTGTACTATGCTCTGCGATAATTTTTGGGGTGGGCGGTAACTTTTTACTTGTTTCTTATTAAAAAAAACTCAAATACACTAGATAAATTGTTGGCGGTAAATTTGACTTGCCCCTCAGAAAAATTTAAAATACTGTAATTATTTATAGATTTAAAATTACGATAGCTAGTTTGTTTTGAGCGGGGAATTTGAGCGTGTTGTCATACGGATTCACTTCACTACATGCACACAAAAAGAGCCCACAAGATGGTGACTCTGGATAACTTTGTGCTGATCGCATGGCCTCACGTGCCGGCGACGCATCTTTCAAATGTCTACCTATCAAATGTCGATGGTACGTGACATGTCTACCATGTTTGTAACGGGTAGCGAGGAAGGAATCAGGGTTCGATTCCGGAGAGGGAGCATAAGAAACGTCTACCACATCCAAGGAAGGCAGCAGGAGCGCAACTTACCCACTCCCGGCACGGCGAGGTAGTGACGAAAAATAACAATACGGGACTCTTTTGAGGCACCGTAATTGGAATTATTATTATTTTTTTTTTTTTTGCGTACGCCCGCTATTACTCGAGGCGAAATCTCAGGTTAGTATGTCTAGCCTGAGACTGATTTTTACGTGATTATCCCTTTTCCCTGTACGCTGACAGGTGTCCTCTCGCCATTCAGGCAGATACTCGCGGAGGTACCAATTAGAGCTGGGTCGGCTCAGGAGCCGCCAGTCCCTGGTCGACGACACTTCAAATGTCTCGCCTAGGGCTCGAGTTAATCCAGTCCAAATCCCGGTCGACGAAAAATCTTCAAATGTCCTCGCCCGGGTTTGATCCTGGGTCACCCGGTCGCCAGCGCAGTTTGGTAACCACTACACCAGCGCGGCTCCCCTGGAATGAGTTAATACATGCTTACCAAGCTCCGACCCTCGCGGAAAGAGTTTGGTAACCACTACACCAGCGCGGCTCCTTGGGATGGTTTTAAAATTAAGACAAAAGTTCTGGGACTAAGAAGAAATCGGTTGCTTAGTTCTGTCGTCTGCTGTGTGGCGTAGTGTTGATTGACCAGTATTTGCCTGATGACGTATGAAGCTGACAGATTTGATGTTCCTGGAGGAATATGAGATGTCGTCTCAATCATTGTCAGTTGTTCATGTAGGAGAGGAGGAAGTTGTGTACAACGGCAGGAGATTATGCTGTAAGAGCAGGAGAATGGAGGTATTAGTCTTGGAAGAAGTGACGAATGAATAGAGGAATCTGTTTTGGGGAGTGAGGCGTGCGCTGTAGATGTGTGACTAGATAACGAAGGAATGGGCCCGTAAAAAGATGGTGCATGAGGAGTATCTATCTCCATCCATCCATCCATCCTTCTATCTATCTATCTATCTATCTATCTATCTATCTATCTATCTATCTATCTATCTATCTATCTATCTATCTATCTATCTATCTATCTATCTATCTATCTGTCTGTCTGTCTGTCTGTCTGTCTGTCTGTCTATCTATCGATCTGTCTATCTATCTATCTATCTATCTATCTATCTATCTATCTATCTATCTATCTATCTATCTATCTATCTATCTATCTATCTATCTATCTATCTATCTATCTATCTATCTATCTGTCTGTCTGTCTGTCTGTCTGTCGGTCGGTCGGTCGGTCGGTCGGTCGGTCCGTCCGTCCGTCCGTCCGTCCGTCCATCCATCCATCCATCCATCCATCCATCCTTCTATCTATCTATCTATCTATCTATCTATCTATCTATCTATCTATCTATCTATCTATCTATCTATCTATCTATCTATCTATCTATCTATCTATCTATCTATCTATCTATCCGCCCGTCCGTCCATTCTTCTTTCGACTGCTCATACATTCGTTCATCCTTGTCTGTCCTCCGTCCCTCCGTTCATCCTGCTGCTTGTGTGTATGTCCACCCATCTGTCAGTCTATCTGCCTGTCCGTCCGTCCATCCATCTTAAGGCTTCTATGTCCCTCCGTCTATCTGTCCGTCTGAAAACTATGCCACGTGTTCTAGTTATAAAGAATCCTATTGTGTTATCTGATGAGTTCGGAACTGCCCGTAGTGAGCCTTCTTCGAATCTGACCTACATGGATTTCAGACTCGAATACAAGAGTGCTCTCTACTTGGTCACACGTCCTTTGCGTCCAATCGGATGAAAATCGATTTCTGAGATTATAATGCTATCTCTTCAATGCCCTGGCGGTACTGAGTATGTGACCCCGCGTTCGCTGGATGGATATATTTGGGTTCTATGGGAGACGCAACGGCTTTAAAGAGTACAAGAAGAAATAAGAAGATAGAGAGTTAAAAAAAAATAGATTTCGTGACAAGATAGAAGAGGGGAGAATATGACAGCAAGACAGCAAAGGTGAATGTCTGTCGTGGAATATTCTAATCCACATATATAAATTAAAACGTAAATGCAAAGCCTAACAAATAAATTTAATAAAAGGAAGAAGAATGGTAAAGAACAGTGCTGTCACAATGAATGTACTCGAAATCCCCCTTGTTTTCTACTTCGTCGGCAAATTGTAACGCCTTCACGTTGATAGTAAAAGCCTACTGTATTATTACCCGCTTTCTTCAATGAAACGTGTGCTGTATTTCTTGGAAAAACAGTGAGATACGCAAGCTGAACAATGACCTAATTTTAATATTTCATTCATTCCATGTTATACACGGCGTAACTAAAGACAGATGGACTAAAGGATAGAGAGAAGGGAGAGGCATAAAGCCGAACACGTGCAACACTAAACACGCGTCGCGCGATACACAATTACTACTATCACGCGTGTAAGGCCACATGCACTAACTTTTTCGGACGGACAGTGATAAAAACACTAACCTTCCCAGAGTTAGGTTTTTTAATCCTGAAAAACTCTTATTAGAAAAGATAACGTTAGATGGGTTTACGTTTGAAAACATTACAGTACCCAGACAGCACATCTTCGAAACAGGAGGTAGAAGGAATTGCATATTTTGAACGCAGCATATTAGCTCTATTAAATATATATATTTGGGTTCCTTAGGGTTTGCTGACAAAGAATATGTACAACGTTATGCAAATAGTCTAGGAATTAACAAGTTATAGCCAAAATAAAATGATGGTGCTGTCAGACAACACCCAAAATCAGAATCGCTCAGTGGTAGATTTTTTTAAACCACCATTGTACGGGAAATGGGCCACAAGTTACATTTGAACTGATTGGCTGGAATGATATGTAAGGCTAAACACGATTAGTCGGACTATAAATGCTATCCTTGGTTGTTAGGGGAGACGTAGGAAGTTAAAATTTTTTCAAACACTTGTCGAAACGTGGCTCCATTGGCCAGACTCGCTGATATACTCACTTAGGAGCGTTAGTTCGAGACCACTAGTTCAAATAAGCTTGATGAAGCAACAGTGCGTTGAAGCCAGCTCATATTTTTGCTAAATAAAAGCCTGGAACATAAGCAGATGGGAATTTGTGCCAGTATTTGTGCCAGAATTCATTGCTAGTCAACGTATCTGTGTTTATTTCCATGAATTGTGGTAAGCTTGAAACATTCAGTATCTTTTAATGAAAATTGAATGTGAATTGTTAATTTATGCCTGTATATATGTGTAGTTCAGTAGCAAACATGATGTAAAGCCTATAATGCTCCAGCCTGAACAGAAGGTGTCGGAGGAAAGTAAAACAGCATGGAATGGCCAAACAGTACACTGACACCTAGATGATTGACTAGAAAGAAATAATGCTGGAATTGCAGAGGCGTAGTAACCATTAGGGGGGAAATACTGGTATAAAGTATTTCAGATGAAGCTGACAGTTGGCCTAACGCTCTGAACTCAATGTTTGTGATGTATTGTGCTCAGTGTAGAACTAGAGTATCAATTAGTTATGAAGTAGAAGGTACATCCTTCTTGTTTTCAGGGACCGTGGTCTTGACAGTTATTGAGCAGCACCTGGTCAGAGCTTTGCTGAATCCAGAGTCGGACAGCATACTCCTTGGTCCATTTAGCTATCAGTGAGGTGTCTCCAGAGCACAGGGGAGAAATCGAGCAGAGGAGTCTTTTCCTGCCGCCATCACGCAAGATAAGCTGATGTGGCCAGCTGGGCTCAACATTATGTACCCCCATCTTAAAATGACATTGTAAAAATAACATTAAGAGGGGAATTAAATTGTTTTAATATCAGGAACTGAGAACATCTCCAATACTAGTTCCCATAGAAACAAACTATTGAAGTCATGATGACAAATACCAACAGAGCTTGAACAAAACAAAACCAGTATTACCTCATATTAACACTACACAACTGACACACATAGGATACTTTTAATAATATATGTCACTACAATATTCATATTGATAAATTCTGTACATATAACTTGTAATTAAAATTGATTGTGATTCCTGGTTCCTTTGTATTTGAATCAGGACACATATTCATTCATGACAGCAATGAATACATATTGTTATTTGAAAAGTTATCAGTGACTCCTTTAAGATATCCTTGTAGAGTGTTTTATGTATGTGAGTGTCACAGTGTTGTCAAGTGTAGTGGAATAAATTAAATTGTTTATCTGTCTGTTGTTGTTTTGACTTACACTTCATCATACACATACCCTAGACATATAACGTAGTCATCACACTATTCCAGAATAATTCTGACTGAGGTATACATATGTGGCAGCAAGTAAGGTTATATATAATACACTACTCTTATTAGATATATATACCTTCACAGCTGATCTCAGTCAGTACACTAAGTCCCCTATAAATATTAATAACATCCCACTTCACCACATATATTGGGGTCTCGCTCTTGGGATTTTGAATCTTTACCTATTAAAAATAGTGGGGGTAATTCACTTCAGGGAATATAAGAATTAAAAGGTATCCTTGGGTGGAATTAAATAAGGTTGAGCTCACGGTGCCTGTGTTGGCCATTAGATATATATTTAGAGATTGAATTGTTGGTTAGACATTGTATAAATTTACCTGATAGACAATGGCGGACCTGGCCAAATTTCGATCTGCTGCTGTTCAGACTGCAAAAGAGTTAGGATTAGATGGGCAAGTTATGGTTGCCTATGTCACTACGGAATGTGACAAATTTATTGAACGCGAAGAAAGAAGGTTTGAAGCCGAAAGAAAGTTAGAGGCTGAAAGGGAAATTAAGAAGTTACAATTTGAGGCTGAGGCTGAGACTAAGAGGTTGCAGGCTGAGGCTGAGACTAAGAGGTTGCAGATTGAGGCTGAGGCTAAGAAATTGGAAGCAGAAGAAAGAAGATTGACTGCAGAAAGAGAAGAGAAGAAATTAGCTGCAGAAAGAGAAGAGAAGAAATTAGCTGCAGAAAGAGAAGAGAAGAAATTAGCTGCAGAAAGAGAAGAGAAGAAATTAGCTGCAGAAAGAGAAGAGAAGAGATTAGCTGCAGAAAGGGAAGCAGAAAAGGAGGAGAAGAGATTACAAAGGGAACATGAGTTAAGACTAAGGGAGTTTGAGTTTCAAGGCCATGCTCCTGAAAATGGTGCCAGTCCCTTTGCCTCTGATGCCACTGCTAGCCAAGGAGCCTCAACCTCAGCTATGAATTTTCATTTAGATCATTTTGTTGAGAAAGACGATGATATAGAGAGCTATCTAAATAGGTATGAACTATTAGCTACCACGTATGGGTTAGAGAGAGAAAGGTGGAGCTTAAAGTTATCTCAAGGACTTTGTGGGGCAGCTTATGAAGTTTTTGCAAAAATGAACAGAGGTGATCAGGAAAATTATGACATGCTAAAGCAGGCTCTTTTGTTAAGATATGAAAAGAATGCAGAATTTTATAGGAAAAAATTTAGGAATGCTAAACTACTGTCAGGTGAAACCTATCACCAGTTCTCTGCACGAATAGAGACATACTTGGAGAAATGGACTTCTCTGGGGAAAACCCAAGATCTTAAGGAAATGGTCCTTATAGAGCAATTAAGAGAGTCCATGGCTCCAGACCTGAGAAAGTTTCTCATGGAACAAGGTGCAGAGAGGCTGGATGAGTTGCTAAATGTTGCTGAAAGGTATCAAGCAGCTCAAGCAGAGGTAACAGGTAATAAAAAGAAACAAGTGGATAACTTTAGGGCACCACAGAACTTTAATAAATTTGATCCTAGGGATCAAAACAAAGGTAAGCACCAGTTTGATAGGCCACGGTATGAAAATAAAAATAAAACCCCACAATTCGATGAAAGGAAATATGATCAAAGAAAATCTTTCAACCAAGGAAAAAGGTGGTGTAAAAATTGTAAGATGAACAATCATGACACTGACCATTGTAGAAGGAAACCTCTTCATTTTGCTGCTATGACATCGGGGAAAAAGGAAAAGAAGGGCAAACCTGAAGAATTACAGGAACCATACCACCCCCCAGTGTGTGAAGATGTCATCTGTAATGGTGTCACTATAAGATGTTTATATGATACCGGTTTAGATTACGATTCCGTTGTGAGTTCTCACCTGGTGCAGGCCGATCAATACACCACAGAAACAGTGGAGATTCAAACTGCAACCAAGGATGTAGCTACCATGACACTTCCCGTCGCCCGAATAAAAGTGAAAACGCGATATGTGGAAGGAATCATAAAAGCAGCAGTGATAAATGAGCCAATCTACCCTCTGATATTGGGGTGTAGATATGTCTTCTTGGGGAATCCCAAGAGACCTGTGATATTGGCAACAGTGCAGACCAGATCACAGTCAAAAAAGGAGGAGGATAATCCAATAAATACTCATCCAGATGAGATGAGGAAGGCACAGGCTGAGGACAAAACACTCAAGCCATGTTTCAAGAAGTTGCCCAAATCTCATACACCTCCAGGCAAGGGAGAGTTTTATATGAAGAACAAACTGATATATAGGAAGGCTGGATCTGAATCCAATGGTCACGGACAACTGGTCCTTCCCACTTCATATAGGACTAAAGTGTTGGAACTAGGGCATGCGATTCCCTTCATTGGTCATATGGGAATCAGCGCAACAGGACAGCGAATAGCTTGTCACTATTTCTGGCCAGGAATAACTGAAGATATCAAACGATATGTAAAATCCTGTCCAGAGTGCCAACGAGTAGCACCTAAACATTGGACTGCACCAGCAACTCTGGGGGAAATGCCCATAGTGGGAACACCCTTTGAGAGAGTTGCCGTGGATCTTGTGGGACCTCTCACCCGAACCAAGAGAAGGAACAGCTACATTCTGACTCTGGTGGACACTTGTTCTATGTGGGGAGAGGCAGTAGCCCTGTCATCGATTGATTCTAAACATGTGGCAGAGGCATTGCTCACAATTTTCACAAGGTTAGGCTTTCCCAATCAAATCTTGACTGATAATGGCTCTCAGTTCAAGGGGAAACTAACTGAAGAAGTTTTCAGGATCTTCCAGGCCAAACACTTCCATTGTAGTGTGTATCATCCCCAAGGGAACGGCCAAGTGGAAAGATTTAACGGCACATTGATGTCGATCCTGAGAAAGTTGGCACACGAAAAACCAGATACATGGGACCAGTACCTGCACGCCGCCCTCTTTGCTTATCGGGAGGTACCCCATAGTTCAACCGGTATGGCCCCGGCAACATTATTGTTTGGAAGGCCAATAAAAGGTCCACTCGAAGCTTTGTTAAGAACGTGGACTGATGAAAAGGCAGAGGAAAACATTACATCTTCATACCAATATGTGAATGAGCTGACCACTCGTTTAAAAACTGGCTGGAAACTTGCCAATGAAAATTTGAAACAAGCCAGGAAGAAACATGCTGCCTATTATAACAGGAAGGCGAAAGACAGAAATTTGGCTGTGGGAGAGAAAGTACTGCTTCTTTTGCCCGGGAGTCAGAATAAGTTACAAATTGGATGGCAGGGTCCATATACAGTTCTAGAGAAGGTATCTAGAACAAATTATAAGATAGATAAGAAGGGGAAAGAAAAAATCTATCATGTGAATCTCCTGAAGAAATATTTGGAAAGAGAACATCAGGAGGAGACACACTTGTTGACCTTGTCCATCGCCATGGAGATGAAAAAGGAACCACTTTCATCATTTGAGTATCCATTACACCCCTGTGAGACAGCAGCACAGGTGAAAATCAGTACACATTTAACGAAAACTCAGAAAGAGAGAGTGCAACAGGTTCTAAATAATCATGCAGAGGTGTTAACAGACCGACCAGGGCATACAAACCTATTGGAATATGATATGAAACTGATAGACCCCACACCTGTCTGTATGAAACCATATTCGATTCCGTTTGCTAAGGAGAAAGCTTTGAAGGAAGAGATAGATATCTATTGAAGGAAGGAATTATTTCACACAGTGAATCTTCGTATAGTTCCGGTGTTGTACTCTTAAGGAAGCCCTCTGGAGAACATAGACTCTGTATAGATTACAGGAGACTGAATGCTATTACAGAAGGACAGGTGGATCCATTGCCGGATACAAATCAGCTGTTTGCCAGACTAAATAAAGCTAAATATTTCTCCAAAGTGGATCTGAGTAAAGGATATTATCAGATTCCAGTAAAGCCTGAGGTTAGACCATACCTAGCTTTTAGTACCTCAGAAGGACACTATGAGTTTAATAGATTGCCATTTGGATTGAAGAATGCGCCTAGTGTCTTCTCTAGAATGATGAGAAAATTATTGGACCCTCTGAATAATCCATGTATAACAAATTTCATGGATGATATCCTGATAGCAACAGAAACATTTGAGGAACACATTGACTCTCTGAAGATGCTGTTTGATCGACTTAGGGAAGCAAATTTAACAGCCCGACCAACCAAATGTTGCGTTGGATGTAAAGAATTGGAATTTTTGGGACACACAGTTTATCAGGGAAACATGACCCCTGACCCAAAGAATTTAGAGAAACTAAAGAAAGCCCCGAGACCACAAACCAAGAAGGACGTGAGATCCTTTGTCTCATTATGTGGTTTCTACCAGAAGTATATCAAAAACTTTAATTCCATATGTGCACCGTTAACTGATTTGACACGTAAAGGACATCCAGATCGCATTACATGGACACCACAATGTGAAATGACTTACCAAGAATTGAAGGAAAAGCTCACAAGTAAACCCATTTTGAAATTACCTGACTTAAGTCAAGAATTCATAGTAAGGACGGATGCAAGTAATATTGGGTTAGGTGCAACTCTACTACAGAAATCAGATGCATTGGATGGGGAATTAAGCCCAGTGGCATATGCTAGCAGAAAATTGAATAAAGCTGAAATCAATTACTCAACTAGCGAAAAAGAATGTCTTGCAGTAATATGGGCAATAAAGAAATTCAATATTTATCTGTATGGGAAGGCCTTTAAGTTGCAAACAGACCACAAACCTTTATCGTTTCTAGCACAGGCTAGGCATGAGAACTCTAGGTTACTCCGATGGTCTTTACTTTTGGCTCCATATAATTTTAGCATTGAGTATATATCTGGAAAAACAAATTTGGGAGCGGATTTTTTAAGCCGCCATCCGTGTGATGAGAATCACCCTAAACCCCAGAAATAATAATAAATTTCTCTATGTGTATATAGAATAAAGGACTGACATATAATGTCTGTTTTAAGAGGGGAGATGTCGTGGAATATTCTAATCCACATATATAAATTAAAACGTAAATGCAAAGCCTAACAAATAAATTTAATAAAAGGAAGAAGAATGGTAAAGAACAGTGCTGTCACAATGACTGTACTCG
This sequence comes from Oreohelix idahoensis, assembly GCA_024509875.1. Classification (NCBI taxonomy): domain Eukaryota; kingdom Metazoa; phylum Mollusca; class Gastropoda; order Stylommatophora; family Oreohelicidae; genus Oreohelix; species Oreohelix idahoensis. Next base: position 171,350 of record JAMPIV010006128.1, on the reverse strand, counting down.
AAATCCCCCTTGTTTTCTACTTCGTCTGCAAATTGTAACGCCTTCACGTTGATAGTAAAAGCCTACTGTATTATTACCCGCTTTCTTCAATGAAACGTGTGCTGTATTTCTTGGAAAAACAGTGAGATACGCAAGCTGAACAATGACCTAATTTTAATATTTCATTCATTCCATGTTATACACGGCGTAACTAAAGACAGATGGACTAAAGGATAGAGAGAAGGGAGAGGCATAAAGCCGAACACGTGCAACACTAAACACGCGTCGCGCGATACACAATTACTACTATCACGCGTGTAAGGCCACATGCACTAACTTTTTCGGACGGACAGTGATAAAAACACTAACCTTCCCAGAGTTAGGTTTTTTAATCCTGAAAAACTCTTATTAGAAAAGATAACATTAGATGGGTTTACGTTTGAAAACATTACAGTACCCAGACAGCACATCTTCGAAACAGGAGGTAGAAGGAATTGCATATTTTGAACGCAGCATATTAGCTCTATTAAATATATATATTTGGGTTCCTTAGGGTTTGCTGACAAAGAATATGTACAACGTTATGCAAATAGTCTAGGAATTAACAAGTTATAGCCAAAATAAAATGATGGTGCTGTCAGACAACACCCAAAATCAGAATCGCTCAGTGGTAGATTTTTTTAAACCACCATTGTACGGGAAATGGGCCACAAGTTACATTTGAACTGATTGGCTGGAATGATATGTAAGGCTAAACACGATTAGTCGGACTATAAATGCTATCCTTGGTTGTTAGGGAGACGTAGGAAGTTAAAATTTTTTCAAACACTTGTCGAAACGTGGCTCCATTGGCCAGACTCGCTGATATACTCACTTAGGAGCGTTAGTTCGAGACCACTAGTTCAAATAAGCTTGATGAAGCAACAGTGCGTTGAAGCCAGCTCATATTTTTGCTAAATAAAAGCCTGGAACATAAGCAGATGGGAATTTGTGCCAGTATTTGTGCCAGAATTCATTGCTAGTCAACGTATCTGTGTTTATTTCCATGAATTGTGGTAAGCTTGAAACATTCAGTATCTTTTAATGAAAATTGAATGTGAATTGTTAATTTATGCCTGTATATATGTGTAGTTCAGTAGCAAACATGATGTAAAGCCTATAATGCTCCAGCCTGAACAGAAGGTGTCGGAGGAAAGTAAAACAGCATGGAATGGCCAAACAGTACACTGACACCTAGATGATTGACTAGAAAGAAATAATGCTGGAATTGCAGAGGCGTAGTAACCATTAGGGAGGGAAATACTGGTATAAAATATTTCAGATGAAGCTGACAGTTGGCCTAACGCTCTGAACTCAATGTTTGTGATGTATTGTGCTCAGTGTAGAACTAGAGTATCAATTAGTTATGAAGTAGAAGGTACATCCTTCTTGTTTTCAGGGACCGTGGTCTTGACAGTTATTGAGCAGCACCTGGTCAGAGCTTTGCTGAATCCAGAGTCGGACAGCATACTCCTTGGTCCATTTAGCTATCAGTGAGGTGTCTCCAGAGCACAGGGGAGAAATCGAGCAGAGGAGTCTTTTCCTGCCGCCATCACGCAAGATAAGCTGATGTGGCCAGCTGGGCTCAACATTATGTACCCCCATCTTAAAATGACATTGTAAAAATAACATTAAGAGGGGAATTAAATTGTTTTAATATCAGGAACTGAGAACATCTCCAATACTAGTTCCCATAGAAACAAACTATTGAAGTCATGATGACAAATACCAACAGAGCTTGAACAAAACAAAACCAGTATTACCTCATATTAACACTACACAACTGACACACATAGGATACTTTTAATAATATATGTCACTACAATATTCATATTGATAAATTCTGTACATATAACTTGTAATTAAAATTGATTGTGATTCCTGGTCCCTTTGTATTTGAATCAGGACACATATTCATTCATGACAGCAATGAATACATATTGTTATTTGAAAAGTTATCAGTGACTCCTTTAAGATATCCTTGTAGAGTGTTTTATGTATGTGAGTGTCACAGTGTTGTCAAGTGTAGTGGAATAAATTAAATTGTTTATCTGTCTGTTGTTGTTTTGACTTACACTTCATCATACACATACCCTAGACATATAACGTAGTCATCACACTATTCCAGAATAATTCTGACTGAGGTATACATATGTGGCAGCAAGTAAGGTTATATATAATACACTACTCTTATTAGATATATATACCTTCACAGCTGATCTCAGTCAGTACACTAAGTCCCCTATAAATATTAATAACATCCCACTTCACCACAATGTCTGAGAGGAGGACAAGAAATAAGTCTGAGTAAAGCGGATAAAAATGACGATGAAAGAAGGAAGGAAGGAAGACGATATAGCTAGGGATTAGAGGGGAAGAAAAAAGATCCAGAAAGAAGAAAAGAAGCGAATGAGATTGCTGGGTAGACAGACAGACAAATAAGCAGACTAATCCACAGAAAGATATTCAGAAACTTTCGCCTCGTTTTGTAGAGACGCACACCGTTAAACCTGGAGACATGGTCCATCAGTTATAGTAGGGCGAATGTCCAAATATTAAAAAGCCTTGTGGTCCGCTAAATTTAGTGTAAGACGAACAGATGATAAATATGGAATAGAAGAAATTATTTTAATGGTTCTGAATGAAAAAAAGGGGCTTAGAATCAATGACTGAAACTTTAAGAATATATGAACATTTTTTTGCTACGAAGCGCTCTGGGTAAAAGTAGTGATTTTTCCTGGCAGTTCGTGAACTGTGGATTGTATATTGAATGATCGGTAGCTTGGGACTTTAAGAATAAAAGAGAGTACAAAATAATGGTTTAAGAAAGTTAAATAGAGTTGTTAATAGACTATATGACTTTGTTAAGGGGAAGTAAAATGAGCAGGAGAGTGTTTTAGAAAAGGGAGGTAGCTCCGTAAATTCCCTTTTGGGAGATTTAGTTCGGTATTTTGGTTTAGTTTTTCTTGTGAGTAAGGTTGTTTCCCTTACCTGTTTAACATTTATGCCGAGAATATCATGAGAAACGTAAGAGATGACCAAGAACACACATAGTTTGACCCATTTAACATCGGCGGGTACCAGATCCCGGAAATCACATATGCTGACGACACAGTCCTCCTATCGACCAACCAAGAAGAGCTTTAACAATTAATTCTGTCCACCACAAAACGCAGCGAGGCCCAGAATCTATACCTAAACACCAAGAAGACCAAAGTATTGACAACAGACAAAGTAAAGACCAAACCAGAAATTGGAATTGATAACGAAGAACTGGAAGGTGTTAATGAATTCGAATACTTAGGATCAATCATCAACAGCTCTGGCGACTGTGCAGTAGAAATTAAAAGAAGACTTGCAATTGCTTCACATAAACTAATACAGATGAAAAACCTATGGCAAGGCACAAACAAAGAAACAAAGTTACAACTGATCAGAGCATGTATATTCCCAGTAGCAACATACGGCTGCGAGACTTGGACACTCAATAAAACAGTTGCAAAAAAGGTTACATCATTCGAAATGAAATGCTACAGAAGGATGTTGAGAATACCCTGGACAGAAAAAAAGACCAACAGAGAAGTACTGCACTCTCTAAACGTAGAGGTAAATTGGCTCCTAAATACCATCGCAATAGGGAAGCTGAAATGTTTCGGTTACATGAAAAGACATGATAGTCTGCAAAATTAGTGATGGAAGGCATGGTCCCTTAAAAAAGGGAAAGGGGTCGACCTAGACGACGGTGGACCCACGATATCACAGAGAGTCTGAAATTGCCTTTGGCTGATGCAGGTCGACTTGCCCAGAATCGTGATGCGTTCAGAGCAGCTGTAATGAAATCAGCGATTTGGAAAGAATAGTCACATGATGATTTCTTGTGAGTTCTAATTATGGTGTGACTGATTTGCATAGCGATGCTTTAGTGATACGGTTAAAGAAGGGTTTATGGGTTTTGAGCTTAAGCAGCAAAGGGAGACGACTTTAAATTACGTCCCTTGAAAGGTTTTAGTGAGTGATCAAAATATACTAGCCGCCATTAAAAACGCATCGAAATCGTGACATGTTTTCACTGTTGAAATGTTTATGCAAGTGAGCGATTTTCAAACCCCGAAAGTGTGCAAGTGATGAAGTTCATGTATTCCCATTTTACTGTCGATGTGATGTTTACTTCAAATCTTGCGTGCTTCGATAAATTCTGGCTTTATTAAAAGTCGAATCACATTGAAATTTGGCACACGCATTAGTCAAGTTTCAGCGAGTAAAAAGCCATTATCTGTTTTCATCGAAAGAAAGTCTGTTAATGTTTTTGTCATGCCTCGACTGTCGTCACAAGAGCGATGGCAAGATGTTGGTATGCTCAGTAGTGGAATGGCGACCAGAGAAGTTGCCAGACATTTCAATTGTGACCAGTTCCCTATAGTGAGGCTGAACCAGCGATTTCGGGCGACAGGTACCACCAATGACCGTCCCAGGCTTGGTCAACCTCGTGTAACAACACTAGCTCAAGTTCGCCAAATTCTATTGTTACATCTGCGCAATCGCTTCCAAACAGCAACTCAGACAGCAGCTCATACACCTGGCACACGGTACCTTTAGCACGCTGCCGTCGATCACAGTCGACGAAGGTAACCTATGCTCTCCAATCTTTCGTCGACTGCAGTCGACGAGCGGATATCTTCGTTTTCTAGCGTTAGGATGTGTCACGTGATATCACCCCCGGATGTTAAGTTTTAAACTTATCTGAGAGAGAGAGTTAGCTTTCGTTTCCGATTTTTTTTTTAGTAATGGATGTATTCGCGTTTATTTTCTGTGAATTTTTTAAATCGAAATGAATCGGCACGAACACGTGGCCATTTTCGCTCTAATTTTATTGGATTCTGACGCCATGCGGTGGGGATGAGATTTGTGTCTTTATAAGCGCTGATATCGGTTCTCAGAATATGTTTGATGGCCGAAATGGAAACGAAAGTAGAATGGCATTGCTAGTATGTATAATTTTAGGAGTTAGGATTAGGTGTATCGGAAAGGTTTAGGGTTACGGCCGAATGTCCCTGCTGACGAGGGCGTTTGTTGCTTTGCTACTGATGATGGGTGTAACGAAAAGATCGTCATTTGATTTGTATTGGTCAAATGACTTTCATTGAGATGCAAGGGATATGGACTCTTCGTTTGTTCGTAATTTAAAAAAAAAAAATTTTTAATTTTAAAATAAAAAATTTTTTTTTTTATTTTTTTTTTTATTTTTTTCTCGTTTTTTCATCTTTCCTTTCCTCTCTTCCTATCACATCTAACATGCTCACAAATTAAATTTAATATCATCAGATTTATGATTCATTTATTTATATAAATTCCAAAAATTATAGCAATTGACCAAGAAACACAAAAACTATAGACGTTACAAGTCACCCACTATAAAAACGAGGGGTTGTGAAAAAGAATGCAGCTGCAGGGCAAGTTTTCGGTAAAAGAATGCAGCGTGCTAAAGGTTTTAATGATGTCTGTGACTGAATGACAGTGAGTGCGACTTTTGTTTTTACACCTAGGGTTGACAACTGCTTAGGAGCCGGTTCTGAATTTTCTCATGTTTAATAATACAGCAAATTTTTGTTAGTAAATGGATCAGAAATGTAAAATCAGTGGTTTCGTGTATTTTAAATTTAGCACAACGAGTTGTGGTTCATAAACTAATGCGATGCGTTTTTAATGGCAGCTAGTATACAAGGGGATTGACATAAGTCTTGGGCCTGACCATGAAGGAGTCACAGGAGGAAGATGAAACTTGGCACATTTAAAGTTCATCATATTTGCACTGAATGTGTGAAGTACGCGTTAGTTTCTTCAATGGGTTTTCCCGCTACGGTGCACGGTGCAATGTACCCTATTGACCGGATCTGCTGCTCCAAAGATTTGACAAAACAATGGAAAAGAAGGAGGCCAGAGCTGTGATAAAATTTCTGATGTTTCAGGGGAAAACACCTACAGAAATACACAGGGAGATGGAACCAGTGTTTCGTGATTCTTGTCCTTCATATACTTCGGTAAAAAAAACTGGTGTCAACAGTTTAAGTGCGGCCGCTCAAATGTTGCTGATCTGCCAAGATCTGGTAGACCAGCCTCAGAGTGCAACAATGAAAATGCAACAAGAATGAAGAAAATCATTGACCAGGATCGAAAAATGACAATTGTGGAGATAGCTAGTAGAGTAAAACTGAATGAAAGAACAGTTTATAAAATTTTACACAACAGACTGAACATGAGAAAAGTGTGAGCACGCTGGGTTCCGCGACTGTTGACATGTGAACAGAAGCAAACGAGAGTAAATTGCTGTCAACAGTTGCTCAAAAAGTGTCAGTCAAAACATTTTTTGGAGACCATGGTGACAGTAGATGAGACTTGGTGTAAAGTTCTGTTGTTTGCGACTCCACTGTAAAGAATCGAGTGTGGTGTAAAGAACCTCACTGTAAAGTATGATGGCTGGTAGTACTGTTGTATTCAAAGAGGTGCTGTCACCGTGAAGACAGACACAGGTCAACTCGACCTACACAGGGTAGTGTAAACATTGAAGTGAGAGTACATTGTACGCGAATGGTAGAATGGTTCTGAAGAGTTGACAACTTGGTAACAATATATTCATACTCTCACATGTAGAAGTCAAGGATTACTGGAACTACTGTGTTCTTTTTATAATATTTAATGAGACGCACACTGGAACAGTACGTGTATGGTTACAGGAACACATGACGACATAAACAGCATGGTGTTGATCAATGGTGTATCATCTTAAGTTAGCATACATGCTGGATAACCTCATACTGGAACATTTGTAGACAAGCATTCAGAGTTCTATAGTTAATCCACATCTATATATATATATATATCAGGTTGTACTGACAGATCACGTCAGTTTATACATAATGTTCATAGTGACTCTTGTACAGAATCTCTCTTAGCATGAGTGTAGCTTGTACTCTAGCGTAGATTCTTTCAAATAGCATTCAGCACATATCTTCGAAGTAAATGCTAAATCTCCCATAATAGATCTTTCTTTCATAACTGTGATCTCTGGATCATTATCGGGTAGTAAGGGACAACCCTGTTCTCTGATGAATGATTGACAATAATTCGGATTCCAAGATGGCTTCCTTGGTCCTTAACATCGCTCACACAACGGTGAGATGACAAAACTTCTAGAAAGATTCACTTCATAAGGATATCAAAGTTTCCACCAATATCAGATTTATCTGTCCTCATAATTGCTGTGTAGAAACATTCTTAGTGCTGCTAAACGATATGTCGTTCTGACATCTGAACATAAGTAGATTCATGTAGGCCTAAACATAACCCATCGTAAGCCTAGGAACGAAGTCAGTAAAAGTACGTTTACCTTGGCCAAGAATCAATAGCAAGCACAAAAACACTTTTCTGGCGTAATAGAAACAATACTGGGGAACACATAGACTAAAACAGTCCTAGAAGACACAATCTTCTTCCCCATGATAACTTGAGATCACAAAACTTTGGACCGCCCGACATTGGCGTCCCGCCAGACTCCATAACCGAAGAACACACTCTCCTATCTTCATCCGCTCAGAGTGTAAGAACAAATAATCCAGCCCAGACACACAAAGATAACATGATATAAGACGGAATCGTCTCAAACAGACAAACAGTAAACCTAGATTCGGACTTTCAATATTCCTGTAAAACCTTAAGCGAGAACAATCTGTTTCCAGCTATAATATAAAATCTAGATTCCTCCGCTTGTTCAATACACGGAAACAAAACAGGAACCGATCACTCAAAGAATAAAATACACATTTACTATTCTGAGTTATTCCCCTTTCTTAAAAGTTGTAAGTTCATAAATAAATATCCTTTTATCAAACAGATAGTTACATTTTCATTTGTAATCGTATAAAAAATATGTACGCAACAGACTACCGCAACCCCCGGGAAAAAAAATGAAATTTTTTTTTTCTCTCTCTGAGAGCCACATAAAATAGGCCCCCCAACGCACATATGATGCGCAGATGAGAAGTATCAAGAATTTATAAAGCCAGATTAAGGCAAAGAATGAGAATATATATCTCAACAACTTAGAGAAAGTATTTCTCTAAGTGTAAACATTTCCAGGGAGTTGCCACCAATGCCTACTACCATATTGGCAATGACACAATGTATACAATAATTTCAATAATCATTTCATATTAGGTATCATAAGTTCACGATTGGCAAAAGAAACATCATCAAAGAATTAGCAGTGAATCAAAATAAGTGAACCGCTAAGTATTTATACAATCACCAAATCATATATTACAAATGTGTACACATTTTGATATAGAAGAAAAAGAATAACTGATGTAAAGTTATACATGTTAGGAAAGTCCAATATTTAACAGTTAAGTGGCATCATGTGGGCATCTCGACAGAATGTCCGCCATCACATTTTCTGAACCACGGATAGCTCGTACCGAAAAATGAAAAGGTTGAAGAGCGATCGCGTATCGAGTTGATCTCGAGCTCTTCAAGTTCTTACTTTGGATAGCAGTAAGAGCTTTCTGGTCAGTTTCCACTATGAAATGTGCACCAAGAAGGAATCTTTGAAGTTTGAGAATTGACCAAACCATCGCCAATAATTCCCGGTCTAAAACCGAGTAATTCCTTTCTGCAGCATTAAGTTTTCTGGATATGTACATTACAGGATGCAGAGTTCCAGAGTACTCTTGCATTAGTGCCGCTCCAATCCCAGTGGATGAAGCGTCACTACGAAGAACAAATGTCTTATCTGTAGTAGGTAACACTAAAATAGGTGGTGTTGAAAACATAGTTTTGATCTTATCTAGTGATAATTGGCATTCCTGAGACCAGTGAACCATATTAGGTGACCCTTTCTTTAGTAGTGTCGAAAGAGGTGCCATGATAGAGGACAGATTCGGAATGAATCGTCCATAAAATTGTATGAGACCTAAAAGACTTCGCACTTGCTTTTTAGTCTTAGGGATAGAGATGTTAAGTATTTTAGTGATATTATGGTCCTCTGTCTTCAGGAAACCATGACCTACTCGATGGCCTAGGAAAGCAATTTCGCTAAAACCAATGCAAGCTTTCGATGGTTTTGCTGTCAGGTTATGCTCGCGTAGAGTTGATAACAATTCAACTAACCCTGAATAGTGATCTTCCCAAGTATCGCTAAAAAGACAGATGTCGTCTAGATAAGCAATGACATCTGACCGATACGATAGGATTCGACGCATCATGCGTACGAATGTAGCTGCGTTCATAAGGCCGAAAGGCATAACATTCCATTGGAAAAGGCCTCTAGGAGTAGAAAAGCGGTAAGAGGTTTGGCGCGTTCGGATAATGGAACTTGCCAATATCCTTTAGACAAATCAAGTTTAGTGAAAAAATGAGATTTAGAAAGTCGAGTAAGTAGCTCTTCTAGTAAAGGCATAGGTTCAGCATCAAACTTTGTCACTTGATTCAATTTGCGATAGTCAACGCAAAGACGTATGTTATTGTCTTTTTTTCGAACAATAACCATCGGCGAAGAATAAGCAGAAGTGGATGGTTCGATTATTTGTAAATCTATCATTTCATCTAACTCCTTTTCAACCTGTGCTTGAAAATGTATAGGGATAGGGTAAGGTCTAACCCTAATAGGAGTATGTTCAGTTAGAATAATGTAAAGAATGGTGTCAGACTGTTCACAGCTAACTCACTCCAATCACAGGTGGAAGTTAAGGATGTAAGGTAGTACTGTGTTCTTTTTATAATATTTAATGAGACGCACACTGGAACAGTACGTGTATGTTTACAGGAACACATGACGACATAAACAGCATGGTGTTGATCAATGGTGTATCATCTTAAGTTAGCATACATGCTGGATAACCTCATACTGGAACATTTGTAGACAAGCATTCAGAGTTCTATAGTTAATCCACATCTATATATATATATATATCAGGTTGTACTGACAGATCACGTCAGTTTATACATAATGTTCATAGTGACTCTTGTACAGAATCTCTCTTAGCATGAGTGTAGCTTGTACTCTAGCGTAGATTCTTTCAAATAGCATTCAGCACATATCTTCGAAGTAAATGCTTAATCTCCCATAATAGATCTTTCTTTCATAACTGTGATCTCTGGATCATTATCGGGTAGTAAGGGACAACCCTGTTCTCTGATGAATGATTGACAATAATTTGGATTCCAAGATGGCTTCCTTGGTCCTTAACATCGCTCACACAACGGTGAGATGACAAAACTTCTAGAAAGATTCACTTCATAAGGATATCAAAGTTTCCACCAATATCAGCATTATCTGTCCTCATAATTGCTGTGTAGAAACATTCTTAGTGCTGCTAAACGATATGTCGTTCTGACATCTGAACATAAGTAGATTCATGTAGGCCTAAACATAACCCATCGTAAGCCTAGGAACGAAGTCAGTAAAAGTACGTTTACCTTGGCCAAGAATCAATAGCAAGCACAAAAACACTTTTCTGGCGTAATAGAAACAATACTGGGGAACACATAGACTAAAACAGTCCTAGAAGACACAATCTTCTTCCCCATGATAACTTGAGATCACAAAACTTTGGACCGCCCGACATTGGCGTCCCGCCGGACTCCATAACCGAAGAACACACTCTCCTATCTTCATCCGCTCAGAGTGTAAGAACAAATAATCCAGCCCAGACACACAAAGATAACATGATATAAGACGGAATCGTCTCAAACAGTAAACCTAGATTCGGACTTTCAATATTCCTGTAAAACCTTAAGCGAGAACAATCTGTTTCCAGCTATAATATAAAATCTAGATTCCTCCGCTTGTTCAATACACGGAAACAAAACAGGAACCGATCACTCAAAGAATAAAATACACATTTACTATTCTGAGTTATTCCCCTTTCTTAAAAGTTGTAAGTTCATAAATAAATATCCTTTTATCAAACAGATAGTTACATTTTCATTTGTAATCGTATCAACTGTAATCTGTGCGACATATAAAAAATATGTACGCAACACTTGGGTACACCATTATGACCCCGAATCCAAAATTGCCAGCATGCAATGGAAAACCCCGGGCTCCCCAACACCTGTCAAGCCGTGAGCGCAGAAATCTGCAGGAAAAGTGATGCTGACGGTTTTTTGGGACGGCAAAGGTGTCCTTTTGAAAGATTATCTGCCTTGTGGCAACACAGTTAATGGACAGTACTATGCAGATCTTCTCACCAAACTAAGAAAGGTTGTGACCAGGAAACGAGGGATAACGCGCACTCAAAATCTTCCTTTGCTTCAAGACAACGCGCCCTCTCACAAAGCACGGCTTGTGCAGCTAGCAGCCAACGATTTGAATATTTAAATTCTTCCATACCCACCATATTCTCCAGATTTGGCTCCATCAGACTTTTTTCTATTCCCAAATCTTAAAAAAACCACCTAAAAGGAAATCATTTTGACAGCGATGAAGAGGTTATACTGGCATGTGATGACTGGTTTAGTTTGAAAAAGAGGGTGTTCTACTCCCAAGGTTTTTTCAAGGTCAAGCAGAGATGGCAGAAGTGTGTCAATTCAGACGGTGGCTATATTGAAAAGGAATAAAAACTATACAAAATTTCAGCTCTCTGTGACATGTCCTTCATGGTCAGGCCCACGACTTATGTCAATCCCCTTGTATATACACACGAGAAAAGTTTGCGAAAGTGAACACTTTTAGCAGAGAATGAAAACGAATGTTAAATGAGGAAAAAGATTGGGCAGTCTGATTTTAGAGGGCGAACAAGGTAGACCAGCGAAAGTCATCGCTGTATAAAAACTGTTGTGTAGTGGAGAACGCTAGTGTGGATGGTGTGCTGGGGCGAATAGGCCACTGGAGGTGGTTGGCTTCTGCGTTATACAGAAAAATATGTTGCCCAGCCATCGAGCCGTTCACCTTTAGCCACCTTGATAGATATAGGTGCAGGTTTTTCTGCTCGAGTGTTTGTTTCATGCATGGAGCAGGGAGGGCAGTGTTACCTGTCAAGTATTTTGATGGTCAGCCCAGGTATGTCAAAACTAGCAAGTAATATACATCATGTAGAATAAGGTGAACTTTGAGACAACACAGAAGAAAAAAGACAGTAGTAAATTACAATAGAGAGAGACTTGGTATTAAACTGTCAGCCCTGGTATTAGACCAGTCTATATAGATACCACAAGCTACTCTAACAGAGAAAGAAGAAGATAGAATTTTATGTCGGATAGGAATGAGATCAGAGGTAGAACAATGAATAATAACCACATGTAAGATCAAGCAGTAGTGACAGACGACGTAATTGAGAGAAAGAAAATACCAGTATCATTATGTACAGCAGCCATTATTGTAGACAGGTGCCACCAAGTGAAGGTCGGCCACCCAGTGTGGGAGTAAATTGACTTTGTATGTAAATAAAGCTTGATTTTCGTTCAGCCGATGTTAGCATGAGGTCTATACATCTGAATGTAACATCATCATCATCCTACGTGTTCGTCAGCACTGTGGAGAATCATTAAGTGGTTAAATTAACTATACGTGATCTAACTGACTGCCTACTGTCGGGTAGTGAAACGAACTATACGATAAAACACTTATCTCTCAAATATTTGCACATCCGCTGGTACGGCCACATCATCATCATCATCATCACCAATCTCCGTTGTTCCCCCCTATGGAGCATGGGGTCACCAATGCTAATGACCCCCTTGAGGAAGCCTACACCAAAACACAAGCTCTTGGTGACTGTGGTTTCTATAGCAACTAGTTTTACGTGATGAGGTAGCCAGCCCATGCACAACTTCATATTAGTCGCCTTTTACGACATGCTTGAGAAAGGCCTATTCTTTCATGTCTCTTCAGATACCTCGGAGAACTAAATGGGGATTTTCTCATATTACCTTCAGTAATTCCCTCTATCCATTTTTTCCCGTCATGCCCTACTTTCGAATTATTGCTGACGAATATAACATAGTATATTATTTTTTTTTACCCCTACAGGAACTGCATATCTATAATCACGGCTTCAGGATTCAAGCCATGTCCTCTGGCACACCTGTCTGGATTAATGGATTAGTGCTCCAAAAAAGTCGACCATGGCATTGAGCTGACATTCTGTAATATTATGAATAAAGAGAATCTTCAGAATATCTATTCCCATACAAAGAGGCAACCATGCTCAGCAATAGAAATGTATATGCAACCTGTCATTATCTCGCTTTGGGTTTAGTCACTCTCTGCTCACTGGGTAAATGTCAACAGTATGGCCAGGTAGAGTTCCGAATTAAAGAACAAACGGCTTCGGGCACGAATGTCGGAAGCATCCGGGACAAGGCGAAAATTGCCGAAAAGGTTTCCAAGAATGAATTGTCTAGTCTCAGCTTTAAGTTCCTTAACCCTAATAACCTAATGCACGCGGCCTCCTTGTTCGGCATCAACAGCGACAACGGAGGAGTCTATACCACAGCCATGATTGACAGGGAAAGCGTGTGTCAGTTTCAGAAAACCTGTAACGTTGAGTTTGAAGTCACAGTTACCTCATCAGTGTCCAAATTTTTCGAGATTGTCAGCGTCCGGATTATTATTGAAGACATTAACGACAACGCGCCCAGGTTCCCTAAAGAAGAGATCACATTGATTATTCCAGAGTTGGTGAAAGTCAACAGCGAATTCACAATAGATGAATGAAAGTGGGTCGTGTTCTTTGATGTCAAACAAAAAAGTCGCCAACGAATTTTGGATTATGGTTATGGTTTAAGGTTACGTTTGAGATTCCTGACCCTAACCCTTACTATGATGACCTGAATTCTTTGGTTTGCTTTGGTTTTAAGGACTATCTTCGTTGCACATGGACAACTCTATCAGTGCTCCGATCTCCTCCCTTAGATCACACAAGGAGGATCCCAGCACAGTGCATGAGCTTCGTAGCACCGGCGAGAATCCCAAAGTGTGTTTATACGAATCACACATTCTATAAATATGTTTATGGTTGTAGGTTTCTAATTTTTTTCCCCGGCAGCGGCCGTATGGTCTACTCTTTATGATTTCCAATTGCCGTGGGATTTTTAACGTGAACACGAGACTTCCTATTTTTTCGCCCTTATCCTGAATTCTTTATTAAGGCCGTATCGAACACACGACTTACTCTACTTCAAGTCATCCGAAATGACCATAATAGTACTTTTCACTCCTTCTGAAGCATGGAGCCACAAAGGCAACTCTTTCCATTGCAGGAACGCTGCATCGCAATGTGTATGATCTTGCTGCATCGCAATGTGTATGATCTTGCTGCATCAGAATGTGTATGATCTTGCTGCATCAGAATGTGTATGATCTTGCTGCATCAGAATGTGTATGATCTTGCTGCATCAGAATGTGTATGATCTTGCTGCATCAGAATGTGTATGATCTTGCTGCATCAGAATGTGTATGATCTTGCTGCATCAGAATGTGTATGATCTTGCTGCATCAGAATGTGTATGATCTTGCAGTATCAGAATGTGTATGATCTTGCTGCATCAGAATGTGTATGATCTTGCTGTATCAGAATGTGTATGATCTTGCTGTATCAGAATGTGTATGATCTTGCTGCACCAGAATGTGTATGATCTTGCTGTATCAGAATGTGTATGATCTTGCTGCATCAGAATGTGTATGATCTTGCTGCATCAGAATGTGTATGATCTTGCAGTATCAGAATGTGTATGATCTTGCAGTATCAGAATGTGTATGATCTTGCTGCATCAGAATGTGTATGATCTTGCTGTATCAGAATGGGTATGATCTTGCTGCATCAGAATATGTATGATCTTGCTGTATCAGAATGTGTATGATCTTGCTGCATCAGAATGTGTATGATCTTGCTGCATCAGAATGTGTATGATCTTGCAGTATCAGAATGTGTATGATCTTGCTGCATCAGAATGTGTATGATCTTGCTGCATCAGAATGTGTATGATCTTGCAGTATCAGAATGTGTATGATCTTGCTGCATCAGAATGTGTATGATCTTGCTGCATCAGAATGTGTATGATCTTGCTGCATCAGAATGTGTATGATCTTGCTGCATCAGAATGTGTATGATCTTGCTGCATCAGAATCTGTATGATCTTGCTGCATCAGAATCTGTATGATCTTGCTGCATCAGAATGTGTATGATCTTGCTGCATCAGAATGTGTATGATCTTGCTGCATCAGAATGTGTATGATCTTGCTGCATCAGAATGTGTATGATCTTGCTGCATCAGAATGTGTATGATCTTGCTGCATCAGAATGTGTATGATCTTGCTGCATCAGAATGTGTATGATCTTGCTGCATCAGAATGTGTATGATCTTGCTGCATCAGAATGTGTATGATCTTGCTGCATCAGAATGTGTATGATCTTGCTGCATCAGAATGTGTATGATCTTGCTGCATCAGAATGTGTATGATCTTGCTGCATCAGAATGTGTATGATCTTGCTGCATCAGAATGTGTATGATCTTGCTGCATCAGAATGTGTATGATCTTGCTGTATCAGAATGTGTATGATCTTGCTGCATCAGAATGTGTATGATCTTGCTCATCAGAATGTGTATGATCTTGCTGCATCAGAATGTGTATGATCTTGCTGCATCAGAATGTGTATGATCTTGCTGTATCAGAATGTGTATGATCTTGCTGCATCAGAATGTGTATGATCTTGCTGTATCAGAATGTGTATGATCTTGCTGCATCAGAATGTGTATGATCTTGCTGCATCAGAATGTGTATGATCTTGCTGCATCAGAATGTGTATGATCTTGCTGCATCAGAATGTGTATGATCTTGCTGCATCAGAATGTTTATGATCTTGCTGCATCAGAATGTGTATGATCTTGCTGCATCAGAATGTGTATGATCTTGCTGCATCAGAATGTGTATGATCTTGCTGTATCAGAATGTGTATGATCTTGCTGCATCAGAATGTGTATGATCTTGCTGCATCAGAATGTGTATGATCTTGCTGCATCAGAATGTGTATGATCTTGCTGTATCAGAATGTGTATGATCTTGCTGCATCAGAATGTGTATGATCTTGCTGCATCAGAATGTGTATGATCTTGCTGCATCAGAATGTGTATGATCTTGCTGTATCAGAATGTGTATGATCTTGCTGCATCAGAATGTGTATGATCTTGCTGCATCAGAATGTGTATGATCTTGCTGTATCAGAATGTGTATGATCTTGCAGTATCAGAATGTGTATGATCTTGCAGTAGTGGCTTCTGTTGCGATTTGTTTTACACATTGAGGTTACCAACTTCATGCCCAACCTCACCTCATATTAGTCGCTTCTAACGACATGCTTAAGCAAGCAGTAGTCCAATTTTCCCTACTAAGTGTGGCAGAGGCAAGATTATTAGATACAGGCTACATACAAAAGAGACCAATACACGCTTATACACTCAGGAGGAGAAAAACACGGAAGAGGAGTAGGAATGTTAATAAAAAGGAATTAGGAAAATATGTATGTGGATACTAGCCACACAATGACAGAATGATGTTACTGATAATGAGAGCAATGCCATTTGACATATCAATCTTACACACATATGAGCCAACTAAAGAACACAGCGAAGAAGAAATAGAAGAATACTATGAAGAGCTACAACACACACTTAAACCAGTCAAATCTACAGATGTGTTTATTGTAATGGGTGACATGAATGCAAAAATTGGAAAGGGAAAATACACGAAAATAGGAAGACAGTGTGGAATGTGGAAAAGAGATGATAGAGGAGACACACTTATCCAGTTCTGTGAAGAAAACCAGCTGGTTATATGTTACACTTTTTTTGAACACCACCCAAAGCAACTATCTATACACATTGAAAAGCCCAGGAGACATAACAAAACATCAAATTGACTTTATCATGATAAAACATAGATTTAAGAACAGAACAGTGTCACAACTGCAAAGACATATCCTGGCGCTGACATAAATTCAAATCACAATCCGGTTGTCATCAAAGTCAATATAAGATTGAAAAGAGCAGGAAACAGAAGACAGGAGGAACCAAAGATAGAAATATCAGCACTGAAACAACCAGATATAAAACAAAAATATCTTGTCGATGTCAAAAATAAATACGAACAGTGTAGCGAAAGGTTTTTCTAGTGTGATAATGATGGTAGAGAAGAAGTATAATTTATCTCCAGAAAGTATGAAGTCCCAGTGCCAGAGAAGTGCACTGGTATCACGATTGAGTTACGGCTGTGAATACTCTGAGCTGGACAATAGATTTAGGCTTCAGAAGTATACTGCGCCACTTTCGCTATAGTAACCCTATGTGA
This sequence comes from Oreohelix idahoensis, assembly GCA_024509875.1. Lineage (NCBI taxonomy): Eukaryota > Metazoa > Mollusca > Gastropoda > Stylommatophora > Oreohelicidae > Oreohelix > Oreohelix idahoensis. The sequence continues at coordinate 153,991 of JAMPIV010006128.1, read as the reverse complement.
TAATATAATTAAATTAGAAAAAAGTAACTCAAAATTTAACAGTTAAAAATTTACCAAGTCAAATGAGTACAATTTCATAATTTATTATGAACATCTATCTAGCCTTGAAATGAGAAATGGGTGTTGGAAGATGGTAAAATTTATGATTATTTATATTTACAAATTAAAATAAATAATAGTAAAAATTAATAATACCGCTTCCAAAGAAAGGAAATCTAAAAATGTGCTAGAACTACAGAACCATTAACCTTATTAGTCATCCAAGTAAAGTGATGTTAAGGATACTTTTGAACAGAATAAAACAGAAATCAGAAGAAATCTTGTCCGAGGAACAGGCTGGCTTTAGATCAAAAAGAAGTACCTTCAATATTAGATTACTGATCGAAAAACATCTCCAGCACCAACACGATTTATACCATAACTTCTTCGATTTCACAAAAGCCTTCGATCGAGTCTGGCATGAAGGCTTATGGCAAATAATGAGAAAATTCAATTTTGATACCAACATCATAGATATCATTGAAGCACTATACAAGGACGCAAGCAGTGCTGTTTTTGCAAGCAATGACATTGGAGAATTTTTCAAAACAACTGTAGGAGTTCGCCAGGGATGTATCCTGTCCCCAGTGCTCTTTAATATATATCTAGAACATATCATGCAGGAGGCTCTTTATGATTATAAAACAACCATATCAATTGGAGGCCGATCTCTTTGCAATCTACGTTTTGCTGATGATATCGATCTGATAGCTGGAACAGAATCAGAATTTCAAGACCTTACCTCTAGACTTGAGAAAGTAACAAGAACATATGGGATGGAAATTAATATAGAAAAAAACAAAATATTGGTGAATAGCCATAAGAAACATGTTCCGACCAACATTACGTTAAATGGGCAAACGTTAGAAGAAGTTAACACCTTTAAATATCTCGGGTCCACTATATGTAGTGATGGGAGATCAAGTAAAGAAATCAAGACAAGACTTGAGATGGCCTCAGCTGCCATGACAAGACTGAATGTGATCTGGAAAAGTAACATCAGTTTTCCTGTGAAGATCAAATTATACAAATCACTTGTATTATCTATTCTCTTATATGGGTGTGAGAGCTGGACACTCACTGCAGATACGGAGCGAAGGATTCAGGCTTTCGAGCATAGATGTTATAGAAGAATTTTGCGCATTTGCTATAAAGAGCACAAAACAAATGTCTATGTTAGAGAGAAGATAAACACCTATGCAGGCCACCAAGAACCACTTTTGTCAGTAGTGAAACGTCGAAAGCTTGTCTGGTTTGGGCATGTAACTCGTCATGACTCCCTTTCGAAAATGATCCTCCAGGGAACAGTCGAAGGTAAACGGAGAAGAGGAAGGCAAAGAAAATCCTGGGCTGATAACATCAAAGAATGGGCAGGACACGGTTTTTCCACACTTGTACGCATAGCTGAGGATAGAGAGCAGTGGAGGACCCTGTCTGCTGATGCTTCCACCATGGCACCCCTACGACCCATGACGGGTTACGGGTTGAGATGAGATGATGAATAGTAAAAAGTCTTGCATGTATCTTCCAATGAAATTATAAAGTCTGTCACAGTAGTTTGATAGTTCTTGCTATCTAGTCTCTAGCCCTTTTCATCATTGACAGGTTCTATTGAAACCGCTCACAATGTTTGCAGGATTGGATACACATAAACTCATCTTGCTTTACGCCACGTCTGTTCGAGGTTCCTGAGACACTGGTATTCAATAAGACTTTCCTTCAGCCCGCCCTATAACTACGGGGGACTAAGGTGTTGAAGATTGTTTGACCACTACGCTCCAGTTAGCAGGATCAAAGGTCCTCAAGTCTTTAGTTTATACTTAATCCCGAACTCGATCATGAACTCGATCAGGAACGATCATAAAACCCTCTAGGATTAATAAGCGCACAATGAGGCTGTATCTGATGAAGTATATCTGCCCTGCATGCAGCGTGAAAAAAACTTTTCTTGCAGATACTGTCTTCCAGTCTCTCACTCTGGCGTGTGGATTTTGTGAGTGTGATTTTTAAACGGGCCACTCTGTCCTTATATTTGGGCGACTCTCCCGTACGAGAAATCACCGTCTGAAGTCCGCTTAGATTTTCGTTTAATCTCTTGGTTTGAGGCAATCTGTGCTTTTTCTGTACTTGTTTTCTCTTCTTATATCTTTCCTTCCTTCCTAGGTTTCCTTTCATTTTCCCAATAGGAAGCGTTCATTCTATCCATGTTTTATCGAAATCCGTTTGGGTATGTATTTATAATAAATTTTTAAAGATTATGAGCTAACTTGTAGCAGATGTGATGACGATGAAAAATATTAATTATGTTTAAAACTACTTACAGTTGAATAATATCCTTTTGGATATCACTCATATTCTATCTCCGTATATTCTTCTTCTTCTTCCTCGTTCGTCCTGAAAAGGACGGTGGTTGCGTTGTGTCTATTTACGCCTAAGCTGTGATATCTGCATCTTTCGGTCGACACATCCGACTTCTGCACGGCATTTTTTGGGACCGGGTTTGCCTTCCCACTGCGATCCCTACTCGCTCAGCCAGACTGCAGTGATGCAATCTGTTTCCAGGACCACCACGTGGAGGTGGAGTAGGGTCTTGACCAGCTCTGGTTCGCTGATCCTGGTGCAAGCAGTCAAGCTATGGGTCGCTGACTGCATTCTCTATTGCTGCATCTTTGGGTCCCATCTCCGTATATGAATTATTACATTTTTAATATCATTCTACCAGGCTTGCTCTTGTAGCTTTAGATTTTCTTTCCTGCCAATGCAAATGTTTAAGATCGGCCATGTTTCATATATTCGCTCCTTCCTTCACTTTCACAATGCTGTTCGGCTTGGCGTCAACTTCAAAGCAAGACCCACCGCGTTGACCCTGTACTCTTATCGTTGTGTGTGTCGCGTTACACATTTTTTTCCCACAAACAAAGCAAGTGGTGCCAAATCTTGCTAGTTACTGACAGAAAGCATAGAACAGTACAGAAGAGATAACACAGATGCAAAAGTAACCACATAATGGGAATATTTCAAAACAAGCATACAATCAGCAAATACAAATTTACCTAAAAAGGAGTTTAAGAAAAAGTAAATTTGGATGACAGATGACATCTTTAATAAAATGGCAGAAAAAAAGAGAGCAAAAACACTCCAGAATTTAAAACAATAAACAACGAAATACGTACTTTGTATAGACAAGCAAAATAACGGTTGATACAAACAAAATGCACAGAAATAGAAGACATGTAGGCAAAGCACATTACACGAAAAAATAAAGTATCAAATAAGGCGAGGTTTGCCCAAGTAGGAGGCTGTCCGAGGATTAACAGCTGAGCGACTTTTTCATGCCATTTTTAGAGGACAATTCAATTTGGTGACTGAAAAGTCGGTTCATATTTTAAAATTGTTTCCTCACTCCTGTTATAGTGTGAAACAAACATCAAAATAATGACAAATAACTGCCTTTTAATTTCATAAAATGTCCCTTCACATTAACACATTACAGTTTAGTTTGAGATGCCGTATGTTAATCACGTGATTTCATAGTGGGCAGCCATTCTTGCTGAGTGTTGTTACGTCAATTTGTTGCTCATTTTATATTTTACTTTATGTTCTTTCCGGGAACAAAAGAGGGAAATATAAAATATGTTTGTCAACTGGCAGTTATTCCTCTTTGTTTTAACACTTATTTCATGTATATCTAATAGACAAAAGTCAGGATGTTTTAAAAATTAGAAGCGTCTTTTCATTCTCCGTGTATTAGACACGACTCGCAATTTGTTTGTTGTTTTTTGTTTTTTTAAATTTTTCTTCTTTGCTTTGTGCTTTATTTATTAATGTAGAGCTGACGTTTAAAGAGTTATTTGCTTAATTTCTTTTACAGGTGGGTGCTGTAGTCGGCCAGGTGAGAGCTACAGACGCAGACAGTGGCATGAATGCGGCTATCACCTATAAATTTAGTCATGCCAGAAGTTCCCAGTTGGAGGATCTCTTCTTCATCGATTCTCAGAGTGGAGAGATCAAGGTCAAGAGCGAGCTTCAGTACGAAGCTGGCAAGAGCTTTGAGACCATCGTCGTGGCCAGCGATAGGGGGAATCCCCCTAGGGTAAGTCAAATTATAATTTTTTATTAATTCATCACCTTCTGCTCCCCAAGAAACAAAAGCCTTCACCAAACTTATGCGAAGTCTTCCTGTCACGTGCCATCAGTTCAAGGTCTTGTTATGACGCAACGGAGTGAAAGATTATCATTTTGAAGATTGTTAAATGCAGAATTAAATCAGCTCAGGTAATTTTTCAAGGATAAATTTGACAAATCCTAGGATTTCTTCTGTCCTGGCAATGAACAACCAGTACTGGATACGAGCTCTAGAACTTTACAGGGATACATTTTGACAAATCCTAGGATTTCTTCTGTCGTGGTAATGAGTAACCATAACTGGATACGACCTCTGTAACTTTTCAAGGATAAGTTTTGGCAAATCCTAGGAAGTTTTCTATCTTGATAATGAGCAACAGTGCCGGATACAAGCTCTGGTGTTTCTTCAGATATCTGTTTAATCGTATCATGGCCATTATCCTCATGTGTCGTGTCAAACGAAGTTGACAATTAGTTTTCTGTAAAATTATATTCTATTCCTTTCGCTCGCATCCTGTGACCTATTTGCTGATAACTGTACTGTCTTCACGAGTGATACAAGTTGCAACACACTGGAACTATCGTTACAAAAAGATACAGATAATCTGATTAAGTGGAGCATCGGAAATCGCATGCTAATAAATATAATTAAAACAAAATGCATGTTAATATCAACTAGACAAAAATTACAAAATTCAGAGAAAACAACACTTCAGATCTACATTGGTACCTAACCAATTAAAAACGTTAATGAACATAAAACTCTAGGAATAGTCGTTGACCAGCATCTAAATTGGAACTCACATGTACATGCACTGACCAAGCAAACGGCATAGAAAGTTAACCAGTTAGCTAAAATCAAACATTTCTTATATGAAGAAGCACGAAAACTGTTTTATATATCTCACATACAAACAAACCTTGACTATTGCTCCACAATCTGGGATTTTTGCTTTATGTCCAACACAAAAATACTCCGTTCACTAAAAAAGCGTGCAGTGCGTCTAGTTTCTGACAACTGCCAAACACAGTGTGTAGATCTAATTAAAGATCTCAAAATACTGCCTCTAAGAAAGCGCTTTCTGTTCAACAAAGCTAAATTTGTTCACAAAATCCTGTCTCAGAATGCTCCAACATATATGTGGTCAATGTTCAAATACAATGAAAGACGCAGTCAACGCCTTAACAAAATACAAGTGCCCAATCCTAGGCTTGACTTATTCAAGAGAAGCTTAGCTTACTCTGCTGCTGATCTTTGGAACTATCTTCCACATTATCTAAAAAATAAGAACCTCAGTCCCTATTCATACCATCGTAGACTTTTCGAATACTTTATGAGTTCTGATTATCTGCCCCCCTAATGTGATTATTGTTCCGAACAAATGATATAATTTCGAATGTAGGTTTAATGATGATGTTTGTACTTTTCAACATATTTTATTTCATGTTTATAATTAGATACTGTGAATCTGCTATTATTTTACCTTTACAACGTTGAATTCTTTTACATTGATGGGTAAAATGCTTGTGAGAATAAATGAAATCAGTATAAAAGACGAGAGAAAGGAAGGGCAGTATGTCAGACGGGCCTGTGAGCCCAATTCTCAACCCTTTGAAAATAAAGTTCGTTCGTTCGTTCCTCTGCTTCTTTCCTTACGATCCTTCCTTTTTTTCTGAAGGTTTTACAGTTCATCCTGTTTTGTCAGTTTATGACCAACGTTTAGAATGCTTTCTTCTCGAGGCATAGCGGCTGGATTCGAAACCATGTCACAATAAGCTCCAGTATACCCAGCAGTAAAAATTGATTCATAACACTGATCTTAAGTTAGGGAAGCCAAAAACTGCCAGGAAGGGAATTGTTACCTAATCTCCTATAGCAGAGACCTAATATAGTTGAAGTCTCTAACACATCGCTCCTCTAACGCAGTAAGTGCGATGGCACTACCTTTACCTTAAAGGCCAATGTATTTTGGTTCTTCCATTTCAACTCCCCAAGAAGCATAGGCCTTCGACAAACTTATGCCAAGTCTTCATGTCCTGTGCCGTCAGCTCATGATCTCTCCTTGTACACGTACTATTCATCCCTTTCATGTCTGTCTTCAGTTATCTTTTTCATGTGCTCTTTGGTCTTCCTCTACCTCTCTTACACTGAGGATTCCAGAACAAGGACTGTCTAGTAAAGCTATCAACAAGTTTGCTCCCCTTGTGCTGAGTTTCCTCCTGTCTACCTCCTTCCACCTTGTTTCACACAGTCCCAGGACATCAATCTTGAAGACCCTAATTTCTGCTGCCACCTATACCGTTGTCTCTTGTTTGTTCAATGTGTGAACATTCCTGATGCCAGATCTGAAGGTTCTCCTAGAAGAGATAAGATTAATCTTTTCTGCTTTCTCTGTGTAGTTTCATGCGCCTCCCTGCCAGATGACATTCTCCTGCCTTGGTTGGATGGGTTTTATTTTCTATAGTTGACCTGTCCATGTGTTTGTTAACGTTTTTGTGGTTTTATATGTCTACAAGATGGGATGACCGGCAATATGCCCAACCCACGTTTGTCACCATTTACGACATGCATGGCGGATCTCTGTTACCATTATTTCATCCCCTTTCGGGACATGGTAACACACGGGTGTGTATTTTGCTTCTCTTCCGTTTATTTTATTGACAACAGCCCCGCTTTCTCACGCCAATTACCAGCACGAATCAGTGTTAAGTACTGAATTTAAAAAGATGCTGGTTATGGATTGAACAAACACTAAGGAAACTTGTTGATAGCATTACAAGGCAGCATTTGTTCCGGATTCCACAGGGAAAAAGAAATAGAGAGAGAGACCGAAAAATACACGGAGAAGAAAACTGGAGGCATAAATTAGAGGATTAAGAAAGAGCTGATGGCACGGGACAAGAAGACACGGCATGCGTTTGTTGAAGGCCTATGCTCATTTGGGAGCTTAAGGGTAATGAAAGGAGAATTGAACTAGCTACGCCTTGGCAACTTATGCGACATCACTATCTAGAAATCCTTTATGTTTGCCCATCTGTGTACCCCAGCTCTTCTTAACCATTTTAGCACCATAGGCTCTCTGTTGAGAGATAGTGTTGATCGAAACTTGGTGGTAGGTCATAACCAGATCGACCCCTTATAATAATAATAATAATAATAGCCCCTTCAGTCACAACTGACCATGAGAATGCGCCCCTGAGGTGACAGCCCCAAGCGGCTTATTTTCCTTCGACGCCTTCTCCTCTCTTCGGCTTGCCGTGTGAGCTTCTTTTCGCCCAATCTGAGGTGGCGCCGTAAATAGCATCGCCACTTGTTGCGATCGGCAACTTCGTCCTCCCACGTTGCTGGATTTATGTCTAGTGCCTTCATGTCTCTCTTGCACACATCTTTGAATCTCAGCTGCGGCCGCCCAACTGTTCTTTTGCCATCTGCTAGTTGCCCGTAGAAGATATCTTTCGGGATGCGACTATCTTCCATGCTGCGGACATGGCCAAGCCAGCGTAGTCTGCGCTGTCTAAGCAGTGTATACATGCTTTGAAGGCCAGCACGTGACAACACCTCGACATTTGTCACTTTATCTTTCCACGAGATGCCGAGGATGTGGCGTAGACACTGTAAATGGAACGTATTGAGCCTTCTTTCTCTTCGTATGTCAAAGGGTTGTGACGAGCTTCCAGCATATTGGACTGTTCCCTTCATGTCGTCATGGAATGACTATCATTTTCAGCAATTTAGCAGGGAAGCCTATTTTCAGAAGGATTTTGAAGAGTCCATCCCTACTAACCAGGTCAAATGCTTTTGTGAGGTCTATAAAGGCGATATATAAGGGCCTTTTCTGCTCTCTTGATTTTTCCTGAAGCTGGCGGAGAGAAAAGATCATGTTGATCTACCAGCTCGGAATCCACACTGTGACTCTGGATATATGCGCTCAGCTAACTTGTATAGTCGCATTAAGATGACTCCTTAACTGAGCTCGTAAAGTGCTCACAACATCCCCAGTGCACAAAGTATATTCAACTACGCGAAAGACGATCCAATATTATTAATTACGATATAGTTCACACCATTGGCATTTCACAACATCTTGACTGTATTTCATGCACCAACCCTTGGACATTTTTATCTCTTCTTCTTCTTCGTTGTTCGCTCTCAAAAATAACCATATCTATCTCTCTTATAAATCTGGCAGTCCGTCTCAGACTTCTCTCGTCACCATACAGTTTATCCATCAACTGGGTTGGAGAAGGCCATGCTGCTACCGTTCTCCTCTCGGTGGAGGTGACAGTTTTTAAGTATGTGTTCTACTGTTTGTACTCCCCAACGTGCGGACATATCTGTCCGATTTTCAATTAGTTGTGCAGATGGTATCTGAGTCTGCAATGGCCGGTACTTAGTCTGAAAATTATCACTTGATCTCTTCTTGGTAATGTGAAGCATGGTTCTGCAGTGTTGGAGTCTGTGTGTTCTAGTGGGCAGGAATTCACTGTTCTGGGTGTTCTAGTGGGCAGGAATCCACTGTTCTGGGTGTTCTAGTGGGCAGGAATCCACTGTTCTGGGTGTTCTAGTGGGCAGGAATCCACTGTTCTGGGGGTTTTAGTGGGCAGGAATCCACTGTTCTGGGTGTTCTAGTGGGCAGGAATCCACTGTTCTGTGTGTTCTAGTGGGCAGGAATCCACTGTTCTGGGTGTTCTAGTGGGCAGGAATCCACTGTTCTGGGTGTTCTAGTGGGCAGGAATCCACTGTTCTTTTACTTATTTGAATGCATAGCTTGTTTTTAAAATCCAATCTGACATAAGTAATGCTCAAAAGTTCATGACACTACTCACATCCTAATTATCACGTCTAGAGCCATATAAGTTCCCGATAACATCATTGCTTCTTATTCCCATTTACAACTATGCGTGATAAAGATATCATGGCATATAAACAGAAGTTCCCTTTCGTGATCGATCATACTTCATCACCAACAAACAGTATACGTACTTATTAGAACATCCGTCCCTTCATCTCGATATATATAATAGTCAGTTTTTCACACAAGACCCCACATCGAGGAAAACACGTACACTGGCAATTCATTGCAAAACTCCCTATCATCACGCAGACGTCACTCCTTAACATCACGCCATTCGTTCAACAGAAATGCTCTGCAGTGCACAAATCCTCAATAAAAGACAATCGAGTTTATGCAACCAAAGCATCTCTTAACAACCCCTTTGATTATCAAGTAAAACTACGGCCCCCTTCTTAGAAAACATAATTACATAAACACATAATTGAAATTGTTACATACATTTGTAATTTTAGGTTATGTAAACGGGCCCCCTAGAATTAAAATACGGACCACCTAACCCAACAGCTTAAGAAGCTCTGGTGCGGCCGATATTACTGTTCTGTTTAGAATGGGGGATACCCAGAAAATTACTAACAAAAACAAATTTAGTAATATTATAGAAACGCTAATTATTCTCATGAAAGGCTCAATATGCAAAGAAACTATACATCAAAGGATAGGACTTTAAAGAACAACACTTAGAAAAAAAATGCAGATAAGAGAAATTGAATTATCAAAACATAAAAACAGAACTAATAGGCTTGACTGACGTCGCATTCTCATTACCCAGAGAAAGGTATATATGTATATACAGTATATATATATATATATATATATATATATATATATATATATATATATATATATATATATATATATATATATATATATATATATATATATATATATATATATATATATATATATATATATATATATATATATATATATATATATATATATATATATATATATATATATATATATATATACGGGAATTAAATCCAAAAGCACCAATAGGTAAAGAATCCCGTTACATGCCCATTTAGGCATATTGGGAATATGGTGTTAGGCCCATATTTTCTTGACCATCGGCACACTAGGGGTGACGTGGTCAACATCACGCCGGCCGCCTTAACCTTCCCAGGGTTGCTCTGGTACCCAGTTGGGACTGGGTCGACCCAGGAGCCGTTTGCGGCCTAAAAAAATCCAACCTCATCTGGGGATCGAACCATAGACCACACTGAGAAAGGAAGCCAGTGAAAAGCACCAATACTTAACGGCAATTTTAGTTATTCAAATACTTGTTCAAAAATAATGTTAGGGGTGAATATCCGATTGTTCATCAGAAGAGTACACAGATTTTCTGTTGTTTTAATTTCTAATTTTGCTTTGTTGTGATTTCTTGATCGAGACAATGCGACGTACAGCTGTCCGTGAGAGAAAACTGGCTCGATCGAGAAAATATTGTTAAACTCTAGGTGATGTAGTACACGGCTGTTTGTCCGCTATTAAAAGTCGCTACGTTAGTTCTGGAGCGTCCGATTGACACAGTGGTTAGAGCGCTGGTCTTTCGCGGCAAACGTGCAGGGTTCGATTCACAGAATCATTACGGTTCAGTTTACCCAGCTGTAAATGGGCACATAACTTTGCTTGAATTATATATATATATATATATATATATATATATATATATATATATATATATATATATATATATATATATATATATAGAGAGAGAGAGAGAGAGAGAGAGAGAGAGAGAGTGTTTGGTTTTACTGACTATTGCAGTCACAATGTATAACTTCATAGTACTACTTCGATGGCTTTATTTTTGCTTTAACTGACCTTACTTGTTTTGTTTTTTTTTAATTGATCCTCAGGCATCCCAGGCTATTCTGATTTTAAGCATCCTTGACATTGGTAACACCCCACCGAGAATTTCTGTGAACCCAGTGCCAAACCCTGACGCTAATGTCTTGTCCATCTCAGAGGCGTCCCCAGTGGAAACAGTGGTAGCTCACGTGAGAACAGATGATAGGGACACGGGACTCAACGGTATTGTCGATTGTTCCAGTGTGTCTCCCAAGTTCAGGGTTCGCCGGTTTGAGGGCAGCGGGTTCCTTGTTGAGCTGGCTCAGCAGCTGGACAGGGAAGCTGAGGAAGAAGTCAACGTGACAATTGTATGTGAAGATAGAGGGACACCAAAGCTTTCTGCTTATGGTTGGTTTGTTATCAAGTTGATAGACGCCAATGACAACCATCCTGTGTTTGCAATGCAGATATACAGAGCAAATTTAACCGAGAACAACAGAAAAGGGGATCGTGTTTTGACTGTCAGGGCTGACGACAAGGATTTAGGTGACAATGCAAAAGTACGTTACTCCTTTTCCGTCGATGGCGAGGAACCTGCCTTTGTCATTGACAGCCTGACAGGGGAGATCACAGCAGGCCAAGAGTTTGACAGAGAGACGGTATCTCAAGTGTCATTTGTGGTCATGGCAGAAGACGGGGGAAAGAAGGTCGGGAAAACCTCAGTTATAGTGGACATCTTAGATCAGAACGATAACTCTCCTTACTTTACATCATCTTTAGAGTTTCAGGTGGCTGAAAAGCTTCCGGCTGGTTCCAAGGTAGACACACTGGAGGCCAAGGACAGGGATGACGGTCCGAACGCGGAGGTATGATACAGAGGTTCTCTATGGATTACAGACTGGGGTTTTCCGACTCAACGTGACAGTTCGAGATCAGGGAATTCCCGTTCTTGAAGCGAACGGATTGCTGACTATCCAGATCGACTACGTTAACGGACGTGGCATGGGGCGGACAAGATCTGATGACAGCAACGCCTCCTCTGCATTTGATGACGACGATGTTAAATACATCATCATAGCTGGTGTCATCGGTGGCATCACAGTTATCATCTCCGTTATCATCGTTACCATTATCCTTCTCATGCGGAGACCGGATAGGAACAATCGAAACCCTGGAGTAACCGGTGTGCAGGAGCAGGGCGACGGCCGCCATTTTGAGAAACAAATATGGCAGAGCGTGCCGGTTGATGACCTTACCCCCACGGAGACGAGTGGGAAGACTTTAGGAAGCATGTCGCAAAAGGAGGAACATGTTGGCGAGGGCATGTTGGATCCAAAGGCCAGTAACGGAGGCTTCAGTCCTAACTCTAACCATGATCTCTTTGATCCATACAACAGGAAACAGAGTTCAGACATCTTTCAAGGGCAGCCACATCTTTACACCTTCAAAAAGGTAGGATGGTACAAATGATGTTATCTAAAATCAAATTTTGTTAGTCGTCATATATTGGTGCCTTTTCTTTCCTTCCTGTGTTTTTGTTGTTGCATATTTATTTGTTTCTCTCCTGGTTGTTAACTTAACCTTTATCGCGGTTTGTTATTATTTCTTCTATTATTTCTTTAATATCAGAAAACGGGAAAATAAATGTTTAGAAGAAGCGAACACCTTTAAATATCTGGGGTCCACTATATGTAGTGATGGAAGACCAAGTAAAGAAATCAAGACAAGTCTTGAGATGGCCTCAGCTGCCATGACAAGGCTGAATGTGATCTGGAAAAGTAACATCAGTTTTCCTGTGAAGATCAAATTATACAAATCACTTGTATTATCTATTCTCTTGTATGGGTGTGAGGGCTGGACACTCACTGCAGATACGGAGCGAAGGATTCAGGCTTTCGAGCATAAATGTTATAGTAGAATTCTGCGCATTTGATATAAAGAGCACAAAACAAATGTCTATGTTAGAGAGAAAATAAACACCTATGCAGGCCACCAAGAACCACTTTTGTCAGTAGTGATACGTCGAAAGCTTGCCTGGTTTGGGCATGTAACTCATGACGCCCTTTCGAAAACGATCCACCAGGGAACAGTCGAAGGTAAACGGAGAAGAGGAAGGCAAAGAAAATCCTGGGCTGATAACATCAAAGAATGGGCAGGACACGGTTTTTCCACACTTGTACGCATTGCTGAGGATGCTGACGGATCCAGATACGCATTGCTGAGGATAGAGAGCAGTGGAGGACCCTGTCTGCTGATGCTTCCACCATGGCAACCCTACGACCCATGACGGGTTACGGGTTGAGATGATGATGATGATGATGATGAGAAAACTTGTATAATGGATGATTTTATATAATCAAAATCACCGTATTTATATGTGGATTTAATGTCCCAAAACAGTGCGATAAGGGTGTCTTCTTCTTTGTCTTCATCCACTTTCAGACGTCAACTTGAATATGTTAAAAAAAATCAGTGGTCAGCTTGAGGTTGCAGGTATCTCCACGAGAGGGTTTCCTTCTGGCGGTGAGCGCGTATGGTTGGTTAGTTATCAAGCTGATAGATTTGAGATTCGCGTAAGCTGAATGATTTGTACATCATAGAATTTAAGTGCGGTACAACTTGGCGACGCTTTTGCAAAGTATTTTAAAGTGTGAAAGTTTTCACACAAAACCCATATAAAACTGAACATAAACCGTAAGAAACCTTAAATAAAAACACGAGCATATGAATTTTAAAACAGCAGCAATTTTGTATTTATTTATTTATTTATTTATTTTTTTTTTGCATTTTCTAAACAAATAAATTCTCGCGTTATTTCCACTTTGTGTAAATTGAGATAACGTAAATTACGATTATACTGTATTACTTTATGTGTTATATGTGTTATACTGTATTACTGTTCGCTATTTGTGGTTTATGTTAACGTTAGTTTTGTGTTTGAATGTTTCTAGTGAATATTCGCTATTTATCTTTTTTAATATCTCAACACTGAGAGAGTTTACTGTATATCTTACTTATTTTTCTTTATGCTTTTCCGTACATTGTTGCCGTAAAACGTAGTGGTGAACTCAAACTGTAGCTCTCCAGCCAAATGTATGTGGCTCTGGTGTCTGTCAGCCCGTGTTGTTGTATGATTTCTGTAATATTGCCTATCTATCTGCCTTTTGGTCTTCCCCGTGCCAGATCTTCTGATCTGGCTTTTCGACATCTTGTTTCAATTTCTCTGTCAAGTCTTTCAATTTCTTTCTATATTTTCTATTTCATCGATTACCATTTCTTCTATTTTTTCCTTTTTTTTTTCAATTTCAATTTCTTCCATTTTCCTTTTATTCAATTTCTTTTTCTTCCCTTTTCCGTTTCTTCAATTTTAATTTACTCCATTTTCCTTGTCTTAAATTTCAATTTCTTCCTATTCCTTTTCTTCATTTTCAATTTCTTCCTTTTCGCTTTTCTTCACTTTCCAGTGTTTCCATTTCTTTTCCCTTTAATTTCAATTTCTTCCATTTTCCATTTTTTAGCAAGTCGATAATGGTTATTCTATTGCCGAGAAGTCTTAACCAGAACATAAACCGACTAATTTCAATGGAATTAGTACCGGAAACATAAAATGACATCGGAAAAGGAATTCAACTAAAACAGTGACATTGAATCTTAGTGGGTCAAGTGACAAGAAGCTGGAACTAATAACATTTCTGTAGATCAATATCATCAGTTTTATATTCGCTCCTTATGGATCATGGTGCCGCCACTGCTGCTGGTTCTAGATGTCTCATCTTGTCTTGTCACAGGTGGTCCCTAATTATCATAGTCCTGTTACCTGTATGTTCACTCGAGCTTTCCAGCCCTTTTGGCCCAATGACATGTCATTGCGAGGCTGGGGAGACAGTGGACTTTCCTTCTAATCCGGTCAGGAGCTTCGCTCCTTCCCATCCACAAAGGGTTTATCTGCAGATAGCCGTTCAGGTTATTCAGTCAAATCCCGGTCGATGACACTCCTACAAACGACAGCGCCCGGGCTTGAACCTTGAAAACCTGGTCGCTAGCGCAACTTTGTAACCATTACACCAGCGCGGCTCCAAATTCTTGCCGTTAAGCGACTATGGCAAGTTGAAAATTTCGTTTTTGAGCCAGATGTGTCGGACTGGTTGTCGTTAGTCAGTGTTGTTGTTAGTCAGTGTTGTTGTTAGTCAGTGTTGTTGTTAGTCAGTGTTGTTGTACGATTTATGTAATATTGTCCATGCTTCTGTCTTTGGGAGCCGGGGTAGCGTAGTGATTAGTACTCATCTCCTTGTTTATTTATTTATTTTTTTTTTGTCGGTGTAACTTTGCTTTTCTTACCCTGTGAAGAAGGAGAATAATGGGCCGAAGCACTTGTTCGACGGGGGAACCCTTCTGATGATCAGATTGCCTCCTGTTATATCGCTCTGTATAGAGTTTCCTATCAGAACAAAAACTGCCTTGAAATTATGTGAACAGGTTTCATTAATGTATGTCCTATCTCTCTCTTGTTCACCTGAAACTTGTCTGGATTATGTCAACATTTCCACATTGGTGAACTGGTCGTAACATTTCAATACTTCTTCTCCACGTAAGCATCCATTTATGAAAATCTGTAACTTAATGGCTGTTGTTTGTTTGTTGTAATTCAACCATGCCGTACTGGTTAATACTTAATGTGTTAGTGCTTCCTTTTTACAAAAAATTAATGTTGATGTAGTTGTTGCTCTCTCTCTTCTTTCTATCTATTTCTCTAGTTTTTTTTTTAGATTATGGGGAAGGAGATCTAGAAGGTTGAATTTACTGAGACAACGAACGAACGAACGAACGAACGAACGAACGAACGAACTTTATTTTCAAAGGGTTGAGAATTGGGCACGCAGGCCCGTCTGACATTCTGCCCTTCCTTTCTCTCACCTTTCATACTGAATTCATTTATTCTCATATGCATTTTACATATCAAATTCAAGGAATTCAACGTTGTAAAGTAAAATAATAATATAGCACACTCATATTAACATTAATTACTTATAAGCATGACATAACATATGTTGAAAAGTACAAACATTATCAGAGATAGATAGATAGATAGATAGATAGATAGATAGATAGATAGATAGATAGATAGATAGATAGATAGATAGATAGATAGATAGATAGATAGATAGATAGATAGATAGATAGATAGATAGATAGATAGAGATAGATAGATAGATAGATAGATAGATAGATAGATAGATAGATAGATAGATAGATAGATAGATAGATAGATAGATAGATAGATAGATAGATAGATAGAACGAACGAACGAACGAACTTTATTTTCAAAGGGTTTAGAATTGGTCACGCAGGCCCGTCTAACATTCTGCCCTTCCTTTCTCTCTTCTTCCATAGTTAATCTATAGAGACAGAGTGAGTGAGAGAGAGAGAGAGACAAAGAAGGAGAGACAGAGTGAGTGAGAGAGATAAAGAAGGAGAGACAGAGTGAGAGAGATACAAAGAAGGAGAGACAGAGTGAGTGAGAGAGACAAAGAAGGAGAGACAGAGTGAGTGAGAAAGACAAAGAAGGAGAGACAGAGTGAGTGAGAGAGACAAAGAAGGAGAGATTGAGTGAGTGAGAGAGAGACAGAGTGAGTGAGTGAGAGAGACAAAGAAGGAGAGACAGAGTGAGTGAGAGAGAGAGAGTGACAAAGAAGGAGAGACAGTGAGAGAGAGAGAGAGACAAAGAAGGAGAGACAGAGTGAGTGAGAGAGAGAGAGACAAAGAAGGAGAGACAGAGTGAGTGAGAGAGAGAGAGAGAGAGACAAAGAACGAGAGACAGTGAGAGAGAGAGAGAGAGAGAGAGAGAGAGACAAAGAAGGAGAGAGAGAGACAAAGAAGGAGAGACAGAGTGAGTGAGAGAGAGAGAGCGAGAGACAAAGAAGGAGAGACAGAGAGAGAGAGAGGAGAGAGAGAGACAAAGAAGGAGAGACAGAGTGAGTGAGAGAGAGAGAGACAAAGAACGAGAGACAGAGAGAGAGAGAGAGAGAGAGAGAGAGAGAGAGAGAGAGAGAGAGAGAGAGAAGGAGAGACAGAGAGAGTGAGAGAGAGAGACAAAGAACGAGAGACAGTGAGAGAGAGAGAGAGAGAGAGAGAGAGAGAGAGAGAGAGAGAGAGAGAGAGAGAGAGAGCGAGAGAGAGAGAGAGAGAGAGAGAGAGAGAGAGAGAGAGAGAGAGAGAGAGAGAGAGAGAGAGAGAGAGAGAGAGAGAGAGAGAGAGAGAGAGAGAGAGAGAGAGAGAGAGAGAGAGAGAGAGAGAGAGAGAGAGAGAGAGAGAGAGAGACAGAGACAGAGACAGAGACAGAGACAGAGACAGAGAGAGAGAGAGAGAGAGCGAGAGACAAAGAAGGAGAGAGAGAGAGAGAGAGAGAGAGAGAGAGAGAGAGAGAGAGAGAGAGAGAGAGAGAGAGAGAGAGAGAGAGAGAGAGAGAGAGACAGATTGAGAAAGAGAGAGACAAAGAAGGAGAGACAGTGAGAGAGACAGAGAGACAAAGAAGGAGAGACAGAGTGAGTGAGAGAGAGAGAGACAAAGAAGGAGAGAGTGAGTGAGTGAGAGAGAGACAAAGAAGGAGAGACAGAGAGAAAAGTAGGCTGTAGATATAGAAAAGAATTATTTTAATTAAAGTAAAAGTAAACGAGCGAGCTTGTCAGGTGTAGTTTCTGGAGAACTCTGAGGAGACAAAGAAATAATAGGAAAACTGCTATCTCAGGCATGTCGTAAGAGGAGACACATAGAGGTTGTGCACGGGGCTAGGAACCTCATCATGTAAGATGAATTACTTCAAAAAACGCTGCCCGCACGAGCACAGGGATGCTGTAGTGCAACATTTGTACGGACCAGTTACAGTGATATTAAGATGGTATGACAAGTTCATCAATGCGGAACTGATGACAAGTTCATCAATGCGGAACTGATGACAAGTTCATCAATGCGGAACTGATGACAAGTTCATCAATGCGGAACTGATGACAAAAAACCAGACAGGTGCCAGTGCAACAAGAGATGAGAAGACAGCGATGGATACGACACATTTTTAGAAAACACTCTGATAGCATTACAAAGCAGGCTCCATGCTCGATAAGGAAAGGAAAAGAAAATGGTCTCTTTAATAAATTTCCATATGAGATAACTTGCAGCGCTCAGATACTCATTGGGGACCCAAGACGCATCAAAAGTGAGGAATGCAGTAAGCGACCCATAGCTTGACTGCCTGCGTCAGGGTCAGCGAACCAGAGCTGACCAAGACCCTACTCCACCTCCACGTGGTGGTCCTGGAAACAGGCTGCATCACTGCAGTCTGGCTGAGGAGTAAGGATCGAAGAGGGAAGGCAAACCCGGTACAAAAAATGCCGTGCGGAAGTCGGATATGTCGGCCGAAAGGCGCAAATACCCCAACTTCGCTGTAAACAGACACAGCGCAACCAACGTCCTTTTCAGGACGAACGGGGAAGGAAGAAGAAGAAGAAGATACCCATTGTGGTGATTCTACAGCAGCGAAGGACCACTCCAACAGCCTTAGCAAGTCTTTAGACAGCTCTTGAACTTAGCTGCCTCGTTCTTCCATGCCTGGTTTTCATAAATTATAAAGTAACATGGTCGATGACGGCTTGTCTTTCAGGCAACGCGTATTGATTTTTAAGTACTAAAGAAGAGTCTAGATCGTGTATGAAAATTCTAGAACTTGTGAAAGGCATTAAAAAACAAAGATTACGAGAATAAATGAGTCACATGATAGCACGATAGCACTTGAAGAAACACCCGGTAAAATTGACAGCAATATAGAAAAAAAAAGGTGGAGGAACAGACAGGGATATCAGAATAAGGCCACCGAAGGCAAGAGGAAATTAATTGCATGAGACAACATATGGAAATAAAAATAAATCAAGTAAAACACATTAACATCTTCATGTCATAATTTCAGGGCAATCAGTTTGTATGGCCCTGAAACTCGGAGGGAAAAAAAAAAACACCAACAAAGGAGTTACAGACTTTCATAATTGGGTGCTTGCGAAGAATACAAGGATTGAAATGATATGACGAGATCACCAATGTGGAACTTATGTGAAGAACTAGACAGGTGCTAGTGAGACAAGGGATGAGAAGGAGACGATGGAGATGGGATGTGACACACATTGAGGAAACATGTTCATATCGTTACTAGGCAGTCTTTGTTCTGGAATCTCCATAGTAAGAAAGGCAGGAGGAGACATAAAAAGTATACGGAGAAGAGAAATGGAGATAGACATGACAGACATACAGAAGACATGTTGAGCAATTGGCACAGGACAGGATTATCTGGCACAACTTTGGGAACCCCTATGATCCTCCTAGAGCTGAAATTTAATGCTGATAATTGTCGTATATGATATACTGGGCAGGGCACCAATGGTCGTACCACTACAGTATAATGGGGATGGCATATTAAATGTTTTCAAGGTCTCTAGAAATTGGCTCGTTAAAAAAGAAATAGACCTATTGGAGATAACGAGAAGAGGAAGAGAATGCGAATGCTTCCAACTAGATAGTGTTATCTAATAAATCAAGAAAAGTTTTCTATTTCTCTTCGACATTAGCTTCTTTCCCTGATCTCGATAAAGAAAAATCCCCCAACCTCCTAAATGAAGGATTTTACCTATATCTAAATACTTAACACAGACAGCACGAGTGTAGTTAATGATCAACGCGGCTATACAGTTTATTAGTTAAAATATATACACATACAGGGTTAGTAGAAAGTAAAATGGATGATGGTGGAAGACAATTTACACATCGATGAAATGTAAAAATGTAATTAATTAAAATATGAGAGTGAACCTAGGTAAATATTGAAATGATAATAATGAGATATATTCAGTTTTACCTCACTGATGCCCACTCCACACTATCTATGAGTCTTTTAAATTTCCTCCACTGTATTATTATGCGATGATATACACCGACTCCCAATGCAGATGCATGTTACGCCTTGTGGGTTATCTCCTAACGAGGACGTCTTGATGAAAACTTTTGCACATGTAGCAGTGAGAACTTTGAAGATCTACTGTCCTTTAACGCTCGGCCATCTCTCTAGTTTCGTCAATCCGTTGACAGTTGTCTCCGGAAAATGTCTGCTGTTATCTTGAAAACGCACTGACTCGACTAGAGATGTTCACTTTAAAAATGATGGAAGAGCAAACACGGGAGAGATATAAAATAAGAACGATGCTAAGAAAGGTAAAAGACAACGAAGATAGGAGGAACACTTTATCACAATCATGAAATTCTAAATGATTAAGGCAACAAAGGTCGAAAAACACACAAAGAAGGGAACTGTAGATGCAGCTCAAAGAAAATACGGAAAAAAACGTGCATTGCACCGTGAAAATTAAAATTTAACATCCATGTTTAATGCTGCATTTTTAGGAAAATACGGAAACAGAGCGAATTGCTCCGTGAAATCTAAATTGAACACACATTAAAAAAGCACGCAGGCCTTTCAAATTTATTTCGTGGTGCATTGATCACTGACTATAAGCTGTGGTACGTTAGAATACTCAGATCCACTGTGGTAGAAATGAATAAAATAACCACATGAGAAATTGGTGCTGTCATCAGGACATGCAGCAGAAAGATCACAATTATTTCCCCTCGTCATGATTTGACGGGTTACTTGCTGGTTATTTCTAAAAATTTCTCAAACGGTGTCATAATAATTTATACACCACCACAAAGAATATATATATTTTAAGGCTTTGTCCATTTGCTGATTTCAATAAACATGTCCCACCGCCCTCCCTGGATGTTCCGAAACCTGCTGTGTTGATGCTGCATTTTGTAACTAGGTTTGTTTATTTGTTTGACATAACATGCAAAAACGGGAAAATAACCGCAATTTGCAAGTAATGAATCTTCGCCATCACCATTATTTCTTCTTCTTCTTCTTTTTAAATCCAGGTCTTATCCGAGAATATTAATATGATATTATAAAGTAGAAAGCGTCAAAAAATCGATGCCAGATGCTTCTTGTATTATTAATTTCATTACTTTTTTTTTCTTTCTTGCCTTCCTAACCCGAGAAGTCTAATGATATGCACATGTTTAATGATGCTAAAGTATAGCAAATTGTTGTTGTTTGTATTTTCTGTTTTATTTGCTGTCCTTCTAAACATCAGGTTATCTGATTTCCCGGTGTTTCCCTGCCATTTAAGTTGCGGTTCGATACAAGCACGAGGGGTCATTACTGTAATATTTATGTTTTGTCGTTTAGAAAAGGTTTCAGACGTACTCTAGAGTGTTGTATGTTATTGTCGTACCAATAGGTTTGGAAGTTATTTATGGTCCCGTCTGAGTAGAGTGGATGGTGATAAGTACGGGAGGAAAAGGTGTGAGAAATAGATTTCACGAGTGAATAGTTTAAGGAGAAGATATGTCTCTGGAATGAGTAAGTTTCTCTAGTCCAGCCTATCTATACGACTATAATTTAGTACAAGACAATCTTTCCCTCCTCATACATGTAAATATAACTTTAACTACACACACACAACTATGTGACAACAAGACACACAAACGTGAAAAACTACGGTTAATTGGGTATGGGTCTGACCAACACACAGTTAAATTTCTTTTGTTGTTTATTATCATTTAAACTTGACAACATCAAACATCTAAAGAAATTTCAAATAAAATCAGATTTACATACATAGGAAAATAACAGAATAAATGTGTTTTCCCCTTATTGAGAAAAAGAACCCAAAAAGTTAATAACCCAAAGGTCAAAGGTTAGCACTATGTTACAGAATAGACAGTAAAGAAAACCAAAGTTCCTACTAAATGCTACTCAGTAAAGTAAACAATTTTTAAGCAAAATCCAGGGTTAGTACATTCCTGTAACAAAGAAAAATATTCACTCTCTCTCTCTCTGACATACAGTGGCCACTCAATCACGCTTACCTAATCTTGGTGATATCCCTTGGAATTACAATTGTTCCTGAATATACAAAATGTCAGGTGTATTTACCAAATTGACCCCAGTCCATCTTCTAACAAATAAAATTAATAAGTTGGACGCCTAATTTGGTGGTTTATTCCTGGATGGACAAATGTCACTTCGAATAGTTAGCGTAGAAACCGAGATCTTGGGTTCACAGTAAGCAGAGGAAAAATACTTCCAGTATTGGGAAACATCTGGTTGCTGAAAACTGTTACAACTGATAAATGATGGTAATCTTATCGGCTGGCTCTATGGTGAGTGCCGATGCTGAAACAGCGTAAATTCTGGATGATGCACGTGAATACGACTGTCAGTAGTCAGATAATGTTATTTTTCTGTACAACCCCATTGGGCTGATAAAATTGAAAAAACAATGTAATGCTGGGTTTTATAAGTCCAGTTAAATTTACAAGTTAAAATGTTTCTAGTATATCTTTGGCCAATCCTGTTCACAAATGAACTTGGGGACGCACAAGCCAAGAAAAAAGACAACATTAACCATTCAGTAAATGATGAAAAAAAGAAGACCGCTGGCCGCTCTTGTGATCAGGTCTGCTAAGAATAAAGAAACATTATGGAAAAATGCTACTATTCTATATACGTAGCTACATATATGCACACGGACGGGGACAAGACGATCTCTTATCCACTCCGTCAGTCCTGATTAAAGTTAAAAGGCACACGGTGACTTTCTTTACACCTATACGGTCAGCTTTTCACTAGCGCGGCGATTTCAGGTCGGATGAAGGTATGCAACCCTCCCCGCCCCTTACGCGCGCGTTAACGATCAGTGTACAATGTCAATTATTATTTAATTGTCCATACGCGCACTTACATAAATATCGCCTGTCGTTAATAGCTATTAAATTGTCGGCGTCTGTCGGTCATCGTATGGTATTAAATAATAGTCACTTACTATAAATACACAAAATGAGATATAACGTGAATTCTATTCTTCCACTATCAGTCGCGCCTAGCATATAATATCAGTCAATTAAACCGTCTCTTCTTGTGTGAGAAAGCGGGTGGTAAAATTAACATTATAACTGAAACATCTGGTATAAAATAGCTACGCGTTACTGTTACGGTATATGATATTAACGCCGTCTGCTAAAGGTTAGCGGACGTGCAAATGTAAAGGTTAAGACATTTAATATATTGCGATAGATGTTTCAATTATTGAACGCTCCATACACGATCGATTATGACGTGTCTAGCGTTGTTTAGGACACAGTCGGTAACTAGGAGACGCTACCCTTTGTTACTTGACCGCCAAGCTGAATAGCTGCGTTTTTTTCTAACCTTCCAATTCAATGGCATGATATAGCCATTTATATGTGCATTTTTGATGGACCAGGGTCAGTCCTAGAACTCTATATGAGAGGAAAATTTATGGAGGTTAGTATTTAACTAGAATTCTCAGAAGGAGGAGAATAATCGTCAAATTCGTATGAAATATTCAGACTCGCAGTCTCACTGTCGGCAGGTAGCCATGTCTAGCTGCGCGTGCATATAGCTGTGATGTTCTGACGACAATACTGCATTGTATCCTTAAACGGACATTGACACGTAAACCAGCAGTCTACGTTATTGATTAATTTATGCATGACTTATAAGGACTTATGTTCTGTTCCTATTTGAAATGATCATCCTGTGTGTACATGTGATTAAATATTACGGACTCAATCTGAAGGCATTAATTACTTCATTAATGTTGCTGAGTTCAAGTTACATGAACTACTTCTTCATACCATGCTACTGAGTTGTATGAACACCTTCACCCTAATTCGCGTAATACTAAACAAAGCACGATTAACAAGAGATCACTAAAGTAACCATACTCAGTGCATGATCTTCAACCGGCAAATAACTCAGCAACAAAGTGGCGGCCGAATGCGGGGAACGACAGAAAAAAAGAAACAAACTTCTGTTCCTTACGCACATGTTAACCACAAATATTTACGATCAATTTTCGATCACATGATCCAGTCGAAGATGACGCAGTACTCATTATAATGCCTAACAACGTGACGTCACCGAAAGTCGTGTAGGTGATCTGTCGGAGAAACCAAAGCCGTTTCTAAGTCTAACCAGGGGAAACATGAGCCATTTGAAGCAAACACATGATATGGACTACAGGAGCAGACAGTCAGGGGCTTTAGCCTAGCTGTTGACGACCTCTAGCACTGATATAAGCAACGGAAAAGATAAGTCTAGGTGTTTAACTGTTGTTATTGCAAACAGTGCTAACTGAGTCCATGCCCTCTGCCTACATCGGCATGTTTTTACCTATGTTTAATGTACTTTTTGTTGTCTTAATGTGTTGTTAATTAGTGGGAGGTAGGGAGGATGAACCGAAATTAGATTCTGTGGCTCTCACGATGCCTGAATTGATTTCGGTCGTTTCTTAGGGCAGTTAAACGATTGCACTTTTGGAAGCCCCATTGAGGTTTGCCATTGGACTGTCTGTCCAAATCTGCTGTCGTTTGACGATTTGTGTTAGCTGTACCGTTCCGTAGATAACTGGTGTATTTTATTCGTACTCAGTTCACAATTTTATTCAGTTTTGTATCATGTTCGTTAACTATTTCGTCCAGTCTCCTCTTACTATCATTTATTTGATGATTGTTAAATGGTCGTCCGTTATGAGTCCTGTGATGTCATCATTTTTTGCAGTCATTTTTTTTTTTGTGTACTTTGAATATTAAGTTGACCTCGGGTCAGACCTTGACCCTTCATTTGGCTTGTGACACTTCCGCTTGTTTTATTTAGTTCATAAATTCATTTTTAATTGTGAAAATGTCTTGTTTGCGTCTTGACATTGTTTGTACCCTTTAGTTGCATCATTGTTTTGTTTGTCCTCATGATATATATTAAATACTACATTAATAATATGATATTATATGCAATAATACATTAATAATATGATATTATATGCAATAATACACTTGTAATTTAATTTAATTAATTTTTTTCTGATATTTAAGGTTAATATGGGACATTGCATAATTATGCAGTGATAGTCCAAGAAAGTAGCACTACAATTTATAAGAGATGCCTAGGGCATAATAATATAATATATATATTGACCAAATAAAATAATCTTATAGTCTACCTTTGAGGTAATAGACCCATTGTATATTATTTAATATACTTTTCTGGTACTAAGAGAGTGACTTAGTACATTGAACAATATAATTACTAGGAATCATACCCAACATTATTGGATATTGAGATTAATTGTGTGATGTAATTACATTATAGTTAACAGATATCATAACTATTTATGATATAGTTCGTATTTAGATACAATATTGTTACAAAATATTGTCTATTAGTTGAACTTAGACATAAGAGTTCAGTACTATTGTGATTATTTATATTGAATATTCCTAAGTTGAGTAAGTATAATAATTACTCTGAAGCTACTATTGACTATTTTAATCAGTAATTATCAATAATTACTTACCAGATAAAAGTCCCCCCCCCCGCGCCCCCCCCCCCCCCCCCCCCCCCCCCCCCCCCCCCCCCCCCCCCCCGCCCCCGCCCCCCCCAAAATGCTTACTATAGACCATTTCGTTAAAATTGGTAAGGAATATGGTTATAAATCTCAAGAACTTCGTCAGTTTGCTGAGGCAGAACTGGAAAAACATAAAGCAGAAATGGAGGAACAAAAAGGCTGCATTAAAGAAAGAGGAGGAGGAACGTGAGATGAAGCAAATTGCCAAGGAAAATAGATTAAGAGAGATTGCTCAACGTGAAAGAGAAGAGCAAAGAGCAATTACCAAACAGGAAGAAGAGAATAAATTGAAACGAGAGGAAATTATTTTACAACAAGAAATGGAATTGGCGCGTATTAAATTGGAGACAGCAAGATTACAAGCACAAAGTGCTGATGCAAACCAGAATAATAACGCACAAAATGGATCGTCATCCAGCCAAACTAAACATTTCTACAACTTTAAATTACCCACTCTCAACTTAAACGTGGACGACCTTTCATCGTTCCTGTCACGTTTTGAACAGACTTGCAAAACAAACCATTTGCCTGAAGAGTCATGGGTACTCAAGTTAAATGAATTCTTGGTTGGAGAACCACTGACGGCTTCTCAAAATGCTGACCCATCAATAGCAAATAACTACGGTGCTATTAAGTCCTTGCTTTTACGAAGGTTTCACCTGGACGAGGAACACTGTAGGTTGAAATTTAAGGGAATTTTACCTGAATCTCCAAAAGATTTTGCAGGATTCATTGCGAACATACGCAATACATTTAATAGATGGGTTGAACTGGCAGAAGTCAACAAATCGTACGACAAATTAGTTGATTTACTACTACGGGATAAGGTATTATCTTC
The DNA here is from genome assembly GCA_024509875.1 of Oreohelix idahoensis. Classification (NCBI taxonomy): domain Eukaryota; kingdom Metazoa; phylum Mollusca; class Gastropoda; order Stylommatophora; family Oreohelicidae; genus Oreohelix; species Oreohelix idahoensis. The sequence continues at coordinate 127,814 of JAMPIV010006128.1, read as the reverse complement.
GGTTAGCCAGCCATTTTTTGCATATTTGCAGGAGCGTAAACCAGGTACTATGGACGAGTTAGAAAAAATTTCTTTAAACTACTGTTCGGCACATCCGAATGCAACCATTTCTAACTCCTCATTAAGAGAACCTCTACCTGTGGCGTCTAATATGGCCTACAATCATAATAACAAACAAAGACATCACAGTGTAGACAGAAGCAGGTTCCAAAGAAATCACAATGTTAACTTTCAGAAGGGACATAATAATGATTTCAACAATAAAAATGAGTTCAACAGAGGTAGATCACGAGATAGAAATTATTCACCTCAAACAAACTACCACAATGGTCAACATAACACTAATTATAATCGATCACATACTCCCAATAATAATAATAACTGGAATGGTAATAATCATGGCTCGAGACATCGAGATAATAGTTACTATAGAGGACGACGAGATAATTCTAACAATTATACTCGGAATCGATCTCATTCTCGGGGATCATCTCATTACAACCATAATACAGGGGCGGCAGTTACAAATAATACTACCCCTATAGCTCAGGTCCCACTTGACAATAATACAACACAGTCTTCTGCTGCATGTTTTGCTATTAATTATAATGTGGCAAATAGTTGCCAAGATTGTAATACTATTTTTCAGAAGGCCAAGGAAACGGTGCTGAATTGTGGACACCTTCATACAGCAGTTGGTCTTTCAGCGAACGATGGCAAGGGTACCCTGATGTTCAATAGAGGATTAGTCAATGGTACGGTGGTCTCAGTTTTAAAAGACTCTGGATCAACAACCATTGGAGTTCGGCAGTCTTTGGTACATCCTAGCTATGCAACAGGGGACTATGTCCGGTGCATGACATTCGGGGGTACTATTGAGTACTACCCCACTGCCATAGTACATGTTAATACACCATTTTTTTCAGGTAATGTCAAGGTGTGCATGCTACAGAATCCATCAGCTGATCTTACATTAGGACGCATACATGGGAGTAAAGATTGCACTCCTAAAGAAATTAATGATTGGGAGAAAAAAAAAATTTGCATTCTTTTAGCAACGCTAACGCTGTTGTTGATATGGCTACACTTCGTGCCAACAACATAAATACATGTGGCACAGCAGTTTCCAACTTCACTCTCAGTACTATCCTGGAAATTGATGAAGATGATAGATCTATTGGACAACATACTAAGGATATAACTGATCCTAATAAAACTGTTGACGTTGTCAACATTGACAAAAACATTATGAGGAAGAATAATAGGTTAAATAATAATGCTGGACTTAAAAGGAAACATAAAGTTAACACAAATAATTATGATGAAAAAGTTTTTACTTTGCCCAGCAAGGACATGTCTACGACATGTAGGAAACTTAATACCTTTGGTGATGATAGGTATCATCCTCAGTCCAGTCAGGATGATACGACATCCAACAGAAAGACAATGTCGGTGTTGAAAGGGAAGGTTAATTCTTTGACAAAGAATACATATCATCATTGTCCACTATTTCGTGACAATGATACTACATATATATTGGGAAAAGTGCGTATTCTCGCACAGTGTTAGTGCGAAATCTGCCGCAGGATACTACCTGGCAGGCACTTAGAATTTTTTTTGATTATACAGCAAACGTTAAGTTTGTTCGTCTTCTGCCATCATGCAATGGGCAGAATAGACAGGCGATGGTTACATTTCGTAACAATCGAGACGCTCGTTGGGTAATCGAGCGTGATAATGGTGTTTATTTTCATCACCGTTATCTAAAGTTACAATTAGTACCTGATTCTGCGCCACGCAGATAATGGTGTACGCTCACCCTTTTGTCTTATTTCTTGATGACTCAGCTCTAGTCAGTCATCATTTCTTTTCCTTATTGGTCATTTATTCTTATACGTCTTAGATATCAAGGGACACAAAAAGATATTTCATATTAACATGCTCAAGCAATTTCATACACGTCCTGAACACTTACAGTCAATTTTTCATGAACTAGATGACAACACAGTATCTACTTGTTATTATTCTAACTTATCCGTCATCCAGGAAGAAGAATCTTCTTTTCCTGAGGTACAGTTACCGTTACCGGTACCAGTAGTTCAACCTACTGAATCTTGGCGGGATGTAACCATCTCTTCAACGGTTACACCGCAACAGCGTCTACAGATTGCTAATCTATTACAATCTTATCCAGATGTATTGACCGACGTCCCGGGTCGCACATCGGCTATCAGTCATGACATTACTCTCAATGATGATACACCTATTCGTGTACATCCCTATTCGGTTCCTTTACATTTCCTTGCTAAAACTACTAAGGAACTTGAACAGATGTTGTCTCTGGGAATCATTGAGACTAGTAATTCGCCATTCTCTTCTCCATTAGTGATTGTCCGGAAGAAGGACAATAACATCAGACTATGTGTTGATTATAGAAAATTAAATGCTAAGACTATAGTTGACAGCGAACCACATCCACTTATCGACGACTTACTGCCACGTCTATCCAACGCAACTATATTTAGTAAGATAGACTTAACTAAAGGTTATTGGCAGATACCACTGACCGAAAAGGCTAAGTACTACACCGCATTTTCCACTCCACAAGGTCTATACCAGTGGAATGTGATGCCTTTTGGGCTTGTTAATGCGCCAGCTACCTTCATTCGCCTGATGCGACAAATTTTATCAGGTAGACCAGACGTTATTACATATATTGACGACATATGCTTGTTTAGTTCGTCGTTTGAGGAACATGTTTCGGGACTTAGATATGTTTTCGACACTCTAAGGAATTATCATCTAACTGCTAAACCTACAAAGGTGCAAATCGCGTGTAATGAGATAACCTTTTTGGGACATATCATTGGATCGGGATATATCCGAACGTTACCTAGTACAGTCTCCAAAATTCTAAACATAGCAGTTCCTCAGACGAAGAAACAGGTCAGGAGTTTGTTAGGACTTGTTCAATATTACAGTAGATTCATACCAAACTTGTCATCCATCACGGCTGTATTGTCTTCATTGTTAAAAAAAGACATGCCGGTGAAGGTGACATGGACTGGTACATGCAATGAAACTTTCAACAAAATTATAAATTTGTTCTCGCATGAACCAATTTTAAGACTTCCCGATGCTTCCAAAAGATTTTTCTTACGAACAGATGCTAGTAACTACGGCATTGGTGCATGCCTGCTCCAGAACCATGATGGCATTCTACATCCTACCTTATATATTTCAAGAAAGCTAAAGCCGGCAGAAACAAAGTATTCCACAGTGGACAAGGAACTTTTATCAGTGATATGGGCAATAACTAAACTTGAAAAGTTCTTGCTTGGTGCTCCCTTCACCATACAGACGGACCAACGTGCTGTAGCATCTTTGCGTCGATCTAACCATAAGAGCCAAAAACTCGCCAGATATGCAATCATCCTACAGCCATTTGAATTCTCCATTGAACATATTCCTGGCACTGAAAACATTGTGGCGGATGCGTTGTCACGTAATCCTATTGACGACGAATAATCAACATTAACATTCCTAAAACATATCAACTATAAGGGAACTAACCTTGCCTTCAATTTAAACTTTATAAACACTATATGCATCACAGAATTGAACTAAAGACAATCAAGGTATACATATTGACATTGAAACTTCGTCTAACGTCCATACACGATATATGAATATTCGTTGAACAATCATGGAACAATATCTGACGACAAGTCGAACTTATTATCCTATGTGCACTTAATTCTTGGATGCTGGGATAAATGACATTTCTTTCCAACGTAAACGTTTGAACATTTTTGCCTAAAAGAATTCATCAGGATCAAGACTACGGATGGATCATCATATCCTATACTAATTAATTAGTTAACTTAACTTCTTAATTGAATTATTATCAATAAAATGAAATGTGAGAAAAAAATGAAATGAAAGAACAAAAAAAGAGAACGAAATATAAAAAGAAGAAATTATGAAAAGAGAAAATAAATCTCACACAAGTATTAGATTAATATTTTTTTTTTTAATGTACCTATACATTATTTAGTTAGTTAAATTAGATAGTTATTATTCACTAACACTTAACACACACAATTAAGTTAAACTTATATTCGAATTTCTTTCTATTTCTTCTCACTTATTTTGTCTTTTCTTCTCTCATAACATCGCGTTACATTAGAATCTTAATAATTTAACTCTTAGTTTAATTAATTAATTTAATTTTAATTAGTCAAATTAATTCCTATATGACATACTAATACGACAGACCTTACTTTAATTTAATTCTATCATTCACTATTAACATTGGACATTTTATTTAGTTGATATAATAATATGTATAATATTGATATATAATGTGATTAATGTTAGATGACTATGACAAATAGTTAGTTGACATGACCGCGACACGGTTCTACTCAGAACATCGTCGGCCATATGTCACAATTGTGTTAAATTTTTTTGAAAAATTGTTAAGTCGGATAGATCTTGAAAAAAAATCTATCGATTTTTTTTTCCCCGGTGTACAGGGAATTGTTACGGTATATGATATTAACGCCGTCTGCTAAAGGTTATCAGACGTGCAATGTAAAGGTTAAGACATTTAATATATTGCGATAGATGTTTCAATTATTGAACGCTCCATACACGATCGATTATGACGTGTCTAGCGTTGTTTAGGACACAGTCGGTAACTAGGAGACGCTACCCTTTGTTACTTGACCGCCAAGCTGAATAGCTGCGTTTTTTCTAACCTTCCAATTCAATGGCATGATATAGCCATTTATATGTGCATTTTTGATGGACCAGGGTCAGTCCTAGAACTCTATATGAGAGGAAAATTTATGGAGGTTAGTATTTAACTAGAATTCTCAGAAGGAGGAGAATAATCGTCAAATTCGTATGAAATATTCAGACTCGCAGTCTCACTGTCGGCAGGTAGCCATGTCTAGCTGCGCGTGCATATAGCTGTGATGTTCTGACGACAATACTGCATTGTATCCTTAAACGGACATTGACACGTAAACCAGCAGTCTACGTTATTGATTAATTTATGCATGACTTATAAGGACTTATGTTCTGTTCCTATTTGAAATGATCATCCTGTGTGTACATGTGATTAAATATTACGGACTCAATCTGAAGGCATTAATTACTTCATTAATGTTGCTGAGTTCAAGTTACATGAACTACTTCTTCATACCATGCTACTGAGTTGTATGAACACCTTCACCCTAATTCGCGTAATACTAAACAAAGCACGATTAACAAGAGATCACTAAAGTAACCATACTCAGTGCATGATCTTCAACCGGCAAATAACTCAGCAACAGTTACTTTATTTCACTGGTTTTAACAGCTAGAACTATAAGTGAATTATAATGATAAAAGCTTTAACACTTTAACACGTAAGCACTAATTTATATTACCGGAACATCAGAATGACAATCCCCACGAATGCTATTAACACATCTTCCACAATGGTTCTAGACTACATGTTTAGACTATCCGAAAAATTCTGAGTGACCACTGATAGCAGGTTTAGGAGACCCCAGTTTATATGTCATGGTTATCTGATCTCTAGAGGATGCTACTTTTCACACTATTGTGTATAGCAGAGAAACAGAAACATGAGTCCCCCAGATAAAAGTTTACGGTCGGCCTTTCTCAGGCGTTAGACCGCCATCAAAGACTTAAATCCGTGTAACGGGTTCTCATAGATTTTGCCCGTTTCTGAAGATCAAAGCTCGGGGTTTCCTTCTGTGTACGAACATCAAAGGATACTCGGGGAAAGTTTTTTACCCGTGCGTCTACTTCAAAAAGGTCCGGTGTTATTCACGTGCGGTCTGTCAGGTATCCGATGATTGACAGATCAGCTCTCGTGAGAAACTTAATAAACAAACCTCATTCGCTACCTGTTATGACTGGCAGGTCAGGAACGTTTATAAACGCTTCGTTTGTTTATGTTCAAAGAAAAGACGCGTGGATGAAAAATAAGCTTGAATGAGTAAGACAGGCAAAACAATGCGTGGTTTTGTTAGCAAATCATAGGACGCTAACGGGATTACAAAGGCTGTCAGATTTCTGTAGGCTATATTTCCATTATACGTCACAATTACTGTAAAATATAGTAATGATAAAAGTATTCCGGGAATGATATTAGTAGTGGCAATATGTAATTGTGAAAATATATACATTATAGATTTAGTAGTGGCAATATGTAATGGTGAAAATATATACATTATAGATTTAGTAGTGGCAATATGTAATGGTGAAAATATATACATTATAGATTTAGTAGTGGTAATATGTAATGATGAAAATATATACATTATAGATTTAGTAGTGGCAATATGTAAAGGTGAAAATATATACATTATAGATTTAGTAGTGGCAATATGTAATCGTGAAAATATGTACATTATAAATTTAGAAGTGGCAATATGTAATGGTGAAAATATATACATTATAGATTTAGTAGTGGCAATATGTAATGGTGAATAAATAAATAAATAAATATATATATATCATCATCATCATGTGACGTATTCTTTCCAGAACGTTGTCTCCATTACAGCTGCTCTGAACGCATCACGATTCTGGGCAAGTCGACCTGCATCAGCCAAAGACAAGTTCAGACTCTCTGTGATGTCCTGGGTCCACCGTCGTCTAGTCGACCACTTCCCCTTTTTCCAGGGACCATGCCTTCCATCACTGTTTTTTCCAGACTATTATGTCTTTTTATATGACCGAAAAATTTCAGCTTCCTTATTGCGATGGTATTTAGGAGCCAATGTTCCTGTACGGGTTTAAAAAATGATACAGCTATAGATTTAGTAGTGGCAATATGTAATGGTGAAAATATATACATTATAGATTTAGTAGTGGCAATATGAAATGGTGAAAATATATACATTATAGATTTAGTAGTGGCAATATGAAATGGTGAAAATATATACATTATAGATTTAGTAGTGGCAATATGTACTGGTGAAAATATATACATTATAGATTTAGTAGTTGTGGTGGGTTTTGATGTTAAGAAGAATGGTGTGCGTATAGTTGTACTTGAGTGAGATCAACTGTGAAGGTCCCTGAGGTAAACAATGGACAACTGTGTTACAGAGTACCTTTCTTGTTACCACCATACGATCTCACTCTAAGTTATATTCTTTCTTGACTAGCGTGACTGAAAGCTACATAAAGTGTCTAGGGTATTGTAAGGGTGTTGTTCAAGAATCTCAATACAAAAACATATACAAACATATACTAAATACTATGATAAACTCAACTAACTCCAGCTGTTAAATTTTATATTTAAAAATTCTTTTGTTAAACTTTATTGGTCCTGAGCCTAAAGTTGTTTTGGTCAGGACTACAGTTCAATGAGAATCAATTTAGATGGATAGATATATTTACAAATATATATAAAGATATTTACATACAACAGACAATATGTCCATAGTACATTGTTACAAATTTTCAAGTTGATGATAATTACTCTATTTAACTACTGGTACTAGAAGGCAGGGTGGGGATTATCATCATCCCAATGTTCTTTTGTTTTACTAGGATTGTTTATGTTAGTCTTTTGGAGGAACGTTTTTGTCTATACAGGAGATTTTTCTTTATTTGTGATAAGTTGTCCCAGGCCAGATATTGCACTTATCTGGATCCTGGAATCACAGCAGTTGTAGTTGGTTTGGCCAAACACTTCAGTCTCCTCTGGTCTTGCACTTCTTTAATACAAGCAGGTGCCAGAGACTCTTAGAAATCGTGCTGAATTTCTCTATCATCGAGTACCAGCACCAGACAAGTGCCAGCAGGAACCCCTGTCAATGCAAGTTATGGTTCTGTCTTAATATCAAACTAATTCCTCCTAATTTACATGTAAACATACATTCAATACAAAAGAACATGGTCAGCTCTCTCTGACAACCCTGCTTCTCCACTTTAGTTTGATGGAACAAATTGAACCATTTTTCTTTTCTCTTCCCTAATGGATGCTACGCCTCTGTCATTCCTGCAGTAATCTTTTCCATGCAATACGATAGGTGTAATGTTCCTGTATGACCATCATATATAACTGCCTCTGTTCAGATTTGTATATTTAGGTTAGCCAATAATATTTCGGCTTCCTTCAAATTTCATCCAATCCACTTCATCGTACTATCTTAGCCTTTCTTTCACCTAATTTTTTCCCCCCAAAAAATGCTATCCAATCTAAGCAGATATGACTTGACCTGACAGTATCTCCGATTCTCTATGTATTATTACCAATATTTGATTATTTAATGAACTATTTAGATAATTAACAACATATTCTTAGTCAGCAAGTCTTCAGGTACACGAATATATGATTTTTATGGGGCTAAGTGGCTTGGTTCAAAATTCTATCTTTTTTTCTATGTTAGTTGTTTATTTTTAAACTACCTCCTGTTCAATTCTTTTTCCATGTACTTTCAAGCTAATTACGAGAGTCTCTCGTAACACGTCTAGAATTACGTCATTCGCAATAAGAGCTAAGCGTGTTTTCTAACCGTAGTGTCCACATTTTCTAACGTTTTCCTCGTATTCTGAAAATCGCCTAAGGGCAAAGCTAGCAAGTAAGTTTTATTTTTAGAAACAATGTGAGACGTGATTTGCGTTGGTTATCTATCCGTCCCCTTCCCTTCTACAATGTATTCTAGGCAAATACTTCATTGAACTTGGAAAAGTGGTACGTTTGTCTCAAGGACAAATTTGAAAAATAGGGTACCCTTTTTGGTTCGGCCAAAGCGTTATCAATTAATACGCTGAAGGCGTAGGCGACGACTACAATTCTCGCCGAAACTGTGTAGTACTATCCTATCTTTGACTTTATGCACTAGACTGTTATATTCTAATTTAGATATTGTATTTAGAAGTTCACCACAGTAGTGGCAATATGTAATGGTGAAAGTTATACACATTATAGATTTAGTAGTAGCAATGTGTAATGGTGAAAATATATACATTATAGATTTAGTAGTGGCAATATGAAATGGTGAAAATATATACATTATAGATTTAGTAGTGGCAATATGTAGTGGGTTTGATGGTATTGTATGATGGTGATATTACTAAATGTAATGTATGAGGCCAGCTGTGAAGGCTCCTGAGATAAAATGTAGTTGTGAATTGTCAGAAGGCCTTCCTTGCTACCACTACGACCTCACACTCAATTTTTTTTCTTAATGAATGTAGCTATGTAAAATGTCTAGGGTAATGATATGTAATGTGGTGTGATAGTTATAGATACACCCACAGATATTTAAGCAGACTAATAATATTTAACAAATATTATAATACACTGAACTAACTCAAGAGTGTAAAATTTTTGATAGAACTATATTACATTTATTTGTTCTGGATCAAGTTTTATGTTGACCAGAACTTTTTTTAAAAAAAAAGGATTTAAAAATTATGAAAGAAATGCATGGAATGTTACATAATAAATGCAAGAGTGTACATATATAAGTACTAGACTAGTTAGTTTTATTAAAATGTTCTAGTAGTCATCTACTTGGGAGGATAGTTAATGCTTGTGCTGTTGGGGTGGCCTCATCACACCTGTCTATATTGACTACACAGTGTCCAGTAAATTGCAGGAATTTTATGGGGTATTAGTAACTAAAAGGCGTTGGTGAACTTCCAGCAGACCAGAGGCTCACTCAACTTGCATATGTAGCTCTGGTGCTGAAATCTGGTGGTCCCACCTCTCCGTGCTGGCGGGCAATAATAGTGGTCTCTGTCACAACGTACTGCACAGATACACTCGAGTAAAATCACCAACTGAATGGACACCGCCTTGTTGACAACTGAAACTCACAGCTCTGCAATCAAAGTATTGGCTATGTGTCAAAATTCTATTCTCTACCCACGTCTGGACACAACACGGACACAACAACCACATCATACAGACAGGTCAGATCTCTCTGACCAAACAGCACATTTACCATGGTGGTTTTACATCAGATAGGTCCTCCCAGACTATAGATTCTGAAAAATATTTATTAGTTTCCTTCCCTAAAAGTGGATAGGTAATATGTTTCATTATTCTCAACACTTGATCTGTCTTTCCTAACCCTTGCTGGAGGTTATGTATATTGTTGGTCCCTAGACCCTGACTTGGGCGGGGGGTCTAGAGCAAATCCCTACTTGTTTGTAAGGCTAGATTATGATATGGCAGTATCAAATCACTCGAACATTAAACAATATTCAAAATATACAAAGAAATAATTTCAATCTTACCAGATTATGAATAAAGAACACAGAAATGCTAGCAAAACTCAGCTGAGCTGCTGGCTATAGTATGGCGTCCCTGAACTTATTTCACTTTCTTCATTTGGAAATCACCACACTTTAAAATACTGTGTCTATCATCGAACAACTATTGAGGAATGGCCCCACTTCTCGTCTGAGCGCCGATAAAATGATTGTCTGTGGCCAATCACTGCCTAGGTTTATTTCAAATTCAAATTTCCTACCCTAAAGTCATTTCAGTCATGCTTCAGTCAAGTATGGATGTTTATCTGTTAGTCTGTCCGTCTCTACTGTTGTTTTTTTCAAAATATACGTACGTAACATATGAAATGGTGAAAATATATACATTCCTTAGATTTAGTAGTGGCAATATGGAAATGGTGAAAATATATACTCATTTAGATTTAGTAGTGGCAATATGAAATGGTGAAAATATATACCTTTATAGATTTAGTAGTGGCAATCTTTCCATGGTGAAAATATTCCATTATAGATTTAGTCCTGTGGCAATAGAAATGGTCAAAATTATACATTATAGATTTAGTAGATGGCAATATGAAATGGTGAAAATATATATCATTATAGATTATGTAGTATCCTTAATGTTATCTTTTGAGGTATGAAACCGTTGGTATACATTGTCAATTTTCACTGGCACAATATGAAATGGTGAAAATATATACATTATAGATTTAGTAGTGGCAATATGTAATGGTGAAAATATACACATTATAGATTTAGTTCATGATCGTAAAGTCTTCTTCGTCGTCGTCGTTTGCTCTCAAATAACCACGTCTCTTATAAAGCTGGAAGCCCGTCTCATGCTTCTCTCGTCACCTTACAGTTTCTTCCTCAACTGGGTTGGGAAAAGTCATGCTGCCACCCTGCTTCTCTCGTGGAGTCGACAGTTTTGGAGTACGTATTCTGCTGTTTGTTTCTCTTCCCCACATGAGCACACATATCTGTCTGTCCTCCCCACATGAGCACATATCTGTCTGTCCTCACCACATGAGCACACATATCTGTCTGTCCTCCCCACATGAGCACATATCTGTCTGTCCGATTTTCAGTTTGTTGTACAGATGGTGTCTGAGTCTGCAGTGGCCGGTTCTTAGTCTGAAAATTATCACTTGGTGTCTCCTTGGTAATGTATAGACTGGTTCTGCGGTAACGAAGTCTGGGTGTTCCTTATGCCAGTTTTCTTTATAGTTATTTCTGACTACTGCTTTTATCTTTTCATATGTAGCCCTGGATAGAGAGCTGTGGAGTACCATGTCTGCTGATGCTTCCTCCATGGCACCCCTTCGACCCATGACGGGTTACGGGTTGAGATGATGAATGTTGCCCTATCTTCTGAGAAGTAATATTCCGCCAGCTCATCCATTATTCCACAGCGCCATTTGCAGCATAGTCCATCAGCCCTAGGCCTTCCGTTCTAGTTCTTTCGAAGCCATATTTATCCTGTTTTAAGTTATACCTCCAGTTTCCTTCTCAGTGTATGTCTGACTACCTCTGCTTCTCTCAACCTAGTGACTCCAGAACAAGGATTGATATGTTAGGCTATAAACTGGTTTTCTAAGTGTGTTCTATCTAACGCCAGAGCTATGTGCTTACCCTGTGAAACAATTGACTACCACCTATTTCAGTGCTCAGTATTCGGCGATGGTAGGCAGAGCTATGTGCTTACCCTGTGAAACAATTGACTACCACCTATTTGAGTGCCCAGTATTCGGCGATGTTAGGAAGATGCTCCTTCCTCCGATGCCACCAGATAAGTAGAACACCTTATATGGAGCAAAGGAACAACTTGTGAGCACATCCGATTACCACTATATGCCATTGTGCCGAAGGGCGAGACCCTAAACGCCACCGGATCAATAACAATAAATCTATCGCGAGTATCTTCCCCAACTCTTGTTCCACTAATATCTGCCGTAGAGGAGTGAAGAGCTCGAGTTTCCCCATACTAGGACCCAGCTTTATGAAATGGGAGTGACCGGTTCCTGTCCTCGCTGTCTTTGCCTTCCCTAACTCAATGCAGAGTCAGGCATCCATTTACACGTGGATAGACTAAAGGGTAGAGCGTCCGATTGACAGAGTGGTTAGTGCGCTGGTCTCTCGAGGCAAAGGTGCCGCGTTCGAGTCACGGTATCGTCATGCTCCAGTCTTCCCAGCTGTAAATGGGTACCTGACTTTTCTCTTGAGTTAGGAAAGGAAAAGGCAGCGAGAACAGGAACTAGGCACCCCACATCTCTTAAAGCTGGACCTGGTATAGTAAAGTCTATAATATTTCACCCCCTCCCACGGCAATATCTGCTATGGGACCACCTTTACCCTTTTAGACTGAAGAGTGACGCTCACTGGTTTTGAACTCGGCAGCTTTGTCTCGAGAAGCAAGCGCTTAAAACACTCTGCCACTCAACGAAAGTTAAAACAAAATGGACAGTTATGTTTGAGTTCGTTTTACAAATGAACAATACATTAAACCCGAGACCTTTCCTTCGCCAGTCAGTTACAAATAGGAGACAAAGATGATAAATATAGAGAAAAAAATGTTATGAGAACATGAATAATACAGGAAAGCTGAGATTTGTGAATAGTAAATAAATAAATAATTATCGGTGCTTAACAGGAACTGGTTGGACGTAAAGTAGGGCACTAGACATTTCTTTTCTGTTGTCTAGAGTCCTCTTTATGTCCAACGAGTGCTTGATAAGTACCTATATTTATTTATTTACTATGAGAAAATGACAAAGGATGCAGAAAACACGCAGAAAAAAAACCCATATATTATTAACAAAGAAAAAATATTAAACAAGGAAGATTGAAAATAGATAACTAATTACAATCCGTAACTGTTTACAAACTACAAAAAGAGATTGTCAAATTAACTTATGTACAAGACAGAAAGAAGAAAACAAGAGAATACAACATTCAAATACAACGAAAGAAGAACCTGAATATACACAGCTGACCGCCTTGCAAGAACTCTGCATCAAGCATTAACATAATCTTACAGCTGTGGATTCTGTAGCAGCGTTTATTTACTTGATGAGGTTGCTACCCCCTGTACAATCTCATATTAGCCACCTCTTAGGACATTCCTGAAGTAGCAACAGTCCTGTCCTTTCTTCATCTCCTCACTGACACACCCGGGGACAACAGAGGACAAATCTGATCCAGCTACTGTAAAATTCACAAAGTGCCCATTGATTAATTTATTACTACATTAGTATCCCCATTTCTCGACAACCTTTCTTCCACTTTGACGACGCCTTAATTCCTAAATGCTGGGGCAACCATTTGTGGTGTCTAGACTTGGGAAATAGCCGATTGACACCTTCAATAAAACCCCGTCTTCTTAGTTCCGGGCACCTAAGACTGGTGCCAATCTTCATGTTAGAATCGTGTCGTTCAGTGAGACCAGTACTCACGCCAAAGAACATGACCTCATAGACTTTCTACAGTTCTATACAAGGGAAGGAAGGAGTCGGTTCTGCTATGGCTATTGACGAAGGAATAATGAACCCTCGCATGTTTAAATCCAGCAAGGGCTCCATGTATGTACACTTGATGTAAATGACCTAAAAGCAAAGGCTGTGGCATCTCGTGATTTTGGTAACGCTGCAGATGGTGAAAGTGGGTTATTGTTATTGTTAATCAGAATCCACATCATTGCACTCCGGGCAAACCCAAAAGTGCTCAGTCTCCCTCAGCAAATGTCGAAGGTTATGAATGCTAATTGTTCCTGGTTGTATACACGCCGCATGCATCCTCTCAAACGTCCATCTCTGCTAGTCTTTCGTTTGATGCCAGATTCCAGCAATCTTACGTGGCTACAGAATGATTATACAACTAGTGTGGTTCCTCCGGGGGGGTCTCTAGGGAGACAAAGAAAGAATATGACTACTGCTCACTCGGACATGTCGAAAGCAGCGAATAATAAGAGGTTGTGGTTGAGGTTGTGGTTGAGGTTGTGGTTGTGGCTGGACGATAAATTGCAAGAGAGACCATTAACTACTCTGATGCAGGATTTGTCTTAGTGTACTAGCTGTAGTTGTGAATCTGTGCTCTATAAGGAGCGCATAGGGAAATAGAAGTCCTTGAACTGCATTTAGAAAGGTAGAATCAGTCAATACTCTTTAGTTCCTCAAGGAGCATAGGGCGTTGAACAAACACATGCCAAGTCCTCCTGTCACGTGCCATCAGTTCATGTTATTTCCACGTTTTCCTCATCATTTTCACCTTTGTCTCCAGTTCCCTTCTCCATGTATTTTGTTGGTCCACCTCTGCCTCTTTTCCACTGGGGACTGCCTTGTAATGTTGTCAACAGGTTCCCTCAATGTGAGTAACTTTATCTTACCTATTCGATTTTTTTCCATCTAAATCTGCAGAGATATGTTGACAAATTCAGTTGTCGTTTTTGTGTGAATGACGTATTGTTTCAGACAGGGCCGTAGATAGGACTTAATAAAGGGGGGGTTGGGGGGGGGGGTGTTAATAAAAAAGTTTTTATGCACTTTTTTGATACCGGTACAGTATAATTCCCCCCCCCCCCCCCTTTTCTCTCTTCCCCCCCCCCCCCCCCCCCCCCCCCCCGTATCTACGGCCCTGGTTTCAGTAGAGATGAATGAGAAACATGAGCTGTGGCATTCGAAGAACACTAGTGACGTCATGTATTGAAGAGTGAATCTTTACTTTACCTACTTCCTTCACTACATCACATTTTACTGTCTTTTCTGTTCACTTTTCATTAAAACCATCTGAGCTTTATTTCTTTGTCGCGTTTCAAATCTTTGAAGTTCAAAATCTCTATGTTCCACTCATCATAGATACCTGAAACTCTGCAATTGGCTGCTTTTTTCTGCAATTTTTGTTGTTGTTGTTGTTAACATTTTCATTGGCATTGACCCAGCTAGTTTTATATAATAAATAAAATAATATAAAATAACGTGAAAATAACGCCAATAACGCAATCACATTTAGGTAAGGGAAATAATGAACTGCAAATATACACTGTTTCCTACGTGAAGGGGCGGGAGTCAGAGGGTGAATGGTGATGTGACGATTAAATCGTGTATTTCTTCATACAACTAGATCAGCGAGTCTTTTGTTTCAAACACAGCTTTAGTAATGATAATCTTTTATATGAGCTCTTCATTAAGTGTTTAAACTTATCAAACTAAAACTTATTCAGAGATGAATATCACGCTTTGGAAAAAACTAATATTCAGTAACGTCTTAGAATCATAACACAACTAATGAACATTAACAAATTTAGTAACTGAGTACTCTGTCACTCGGCACCAAAATCTGACAAATAAATTTATGACTCCTTTTTATTGTTGTAGCAAAATTTTCATTGTTGCAGCCAAATTTTCATTGTTTTAGCCAAATTTTCATTGTTGCAGCCAAATTTTCATTGTTGCAGCCTAATTTACATTGTTGCAGCCAAATTGTTCATTGTTTTAGCCAAATTTTCATTGTTGCAGATAAATTATTCATTGTTGTAGCTAGATTTTCATTGTTGCAGCCAAATTAATCATTATTGTAGCCACATTTTTATCGTTGCATTTTTTAATTTTTTTTTTTTGGGTGTGAATTGTTGAAACCTTTTGCACTGAAAAGCACAACATACATGTTGCAAACATTCTATTGCACACACACACTACAAGTTGATAGATAGCTATTATTATTAATCAGTAATTCTTTATATCGTTCACAGAAATATAATGTTTTTTTGTCTTTCTTTGAAAAATATGACAAATTACTGATTAATGATAACTGGCCGTCAGCTTGTATTTCATGCATTAGAAGATATAACCCGTGTAATTCCCCCCGGGGGGGGGGGGTGTGTCTCTGAAGAGACAAAGAAAGAATAGGACTACTGAACACTCCAGCATGTCGTACCAGGCTCACTGACATGAGATTGGCTGGCAACATCATCATGTAATACAAAATTCCAACGTAACTACCGCTGTAAGAGCATGTGAATGGATGGTGCAGGCTTTCAGCGAGGGAACTAACTTCATCTTCTTCTTCTGCGTTCGTCCTGAAAAAGACGTTGTTTACGTTGCGTCGTCGTTTACAGCGACGCTGCGATATTTATGCCTTTCGGCCCGACACATCCGATTTCAGCATGGCATTTTTGGGACCGGGTTTGCCTTCCTTCTTCGATCCCTACTCTCTCAGCCAGACTGCAGTGATGCAGCCTGTTTCCAGGACCACCACTTGGAGGTGGAGTAGGGTCTTGGTCAGCTCTGGTTCGCTGACCCTGACGCAAGCAGTCGCTGACTGCAATAATCTTTTTTGCTACGTCTTCGGTCCCAGGGAACTAGCTGAAATGTGGAAGGCAAAGGAAAATGATGAAAAGACAGTATGGTAAATTTATTGTCTGTGAAGTCAGTCTGTTTTTCATTGTATTTGGTTAGATCAATAAACGTGGTTCCTGCAACTTGTTTTTTTTTTTTTTAACTTGTATATTTTCACATACACTCGCTTTCCCTTCCTCCCCCTCTATCCCTGTCTTTCTCGCTGTCTGTCTATATGTTTCTCTCTCTCTCTCTCTCTCGCTCTCTCTCTCTCTCTCTCTCTCTCTCTCTCTCTCTCTCTCTCTCTCTCTCTCTCTCTCTCTCTCTCTCTCTCTCTCTCTCTCTCTCTCTCTCTCTCCATCTCCTATCTTTTTTTTTTCTGGCCTTATTTAATCAGTCGAACAAAATCAGCGAAGGATTCTCACAATTTTCTCGCGGTTATTATTACTTCCCCTTGCCTGTGTGATCATTACGGACCTGCTTGTCTACCCTTCTTGTCTGATTGTCTCTCTCAGTGTTGTCTGTCTGCCTGCCAGTGTTGTCTGTCTGCCTGAGACGTCCAGGAGCAGATTTACAAGTATTCACAGTATGCCTAGCTTAGGGATTCGCTTCTCGGAGGGTAGAGGGGACATCGAATAGGAGAAAAATTATTCAAGCCCATTTATACAGGATAGTGTAAAGTATTGGAGATAGGTCAGTGTTTAGGGCGGAAGTCCTCAAAGATAGGATAGTGAAGGGCCTCAGAGATAGGTCAGTCAATATGGGATAAGGCATAAGAGAACAATCATTGAATAGGGCGTAGGGCATCAGAACAAAGTGAATATGAGACAAGGCCTCAGAAATAAGGTCAGTGAATAAGTCGTACGGCCTCGGAGATAATTCAGTGAATAGAAAGTAGGGCCTTAGAGGTATACCAGTGAATAAGACGTAGGACTTCAGAGAAAGATCAGTGAATATATTGCAACGCATCAGAGATAGGTCCGAGAATAGGAGGTAGGACCTTCGAAATAGGTCAAGGAATAAGGCATACGGCCTCAGAGATAGGTTAGTGAATAAGGTGGACGGCCTAAGACATAGGTATGTGAATAGAGCCTCCAGGAAGGTAAATTCGCCTCTCCTGACGGCTATATCAAGAGAAGGAAAAGCTTCATTTATTTTTGCTTCTCTTTTAGAGATGTCACTGTTCAATCAACATTTACTATAAGCTCATCTGTGTATTCAGTTATTGTAGTCTTTCATAATTGCCCTTCTCTGGTCTTCATTTGTTGTGTTAGTTAATGGCCAATTACGTCGGGTTGTTGTAGTTTTTTTCCATTCTCAGTCTTTGTTTTCTATGTTAGCAGCTTCTACGTTTCCTCGCAGCGCGGCCATTTCAATCACTTACCAAATGCATGGTACTTGTTGGTTATATCTTGACGCTTTTAATTTTCTGTTATATACTTCATGGTTGTGTATGTTGTATGTACTGTCTTGTATGATTCCTCCCGATGATGTTTTTTTTTAACGCTTGAGTTATAGTTATTCTTAGGTTATTAAGTAGCTCAGCTGTATCTTTTCTGGGAATAAGGATAATGATGATGTAGTGATAAACAGGTAGTGATAAACAGGTAGTGATAAACAGGTAGTGATAAACAGGTAGTGATAAACAGGTAGTGATAAACAGGTAGTGATAAACGTTTTACAGTGCCGGATGACCAGGACTGTCGCATCTAGGTCATAGAGGGGTGTGAACACTGGTCTTCTCCGTCGGAACGCTTAGGTGTAACTACTATCGAAGAAACAGAGACATAATGAAACTTAACTCATTAAGTCACAAAGAGACCATGCTCATGCTGTTGTTAACTCTTTCGATCCCGATAGCTTTATAGTGCGCTAAGATGGTACGCCCGATTGGTTGTAGTTATTCCTCATGTCTGCACTTTACATGCCATAAAACAAACTTATACGCTGCATATCGTCTTCTTCTTCGTACACTCTCAGACGTCCACTTGAATGTTTTCAAATAAAGCAGTAGTCAGCTTGAGGCTATTTGAATCTCCGTAGAGCTTTTCCATGGATGGTACGGTCATATGTGCTTTCCCTGTTCCTCATAAGTTGGACATCTTTAAAGCAGATGTTCAGCAGTCATCTTATCAGTATCACCGTTACACTCATCGGTAAATCATATCTTTAGCTTGTTGAATAGATGGTCTCCAGATCTGTTGTGCCCGTGGGGAGTCTGACGACTACCACTTGGTCTCTTCTGTTGAGCTGGTAATATGCATGATTTTTGTGTGACCTGCATGTTCTGCATTTATTTGTTTCCGCATCAGAGTCTGATAAAACTCCTCTAAGCCTCTTCGAAAGTTATGCTTGTATCAGGGTGAGGTAGCTTTCCACCTTCCTTTGTCAAACTGTCAGCCTCTTCATTGCCGTGAATGTTACAATGCACATAAAACGTACGCTTCAGAATAATTTAACGATGATTTGAAATGATTTTACATACTGCATATTACAAGATATTTTATCATATATATATCTACATACACAAATGTAAAGACACAAATGTCTCGATATACGTCGCACTGATACATGTCTTTTCGCATACACGTCGTTGATTAATTAGAACATAATTAGGGATGGAAAACTCGATAAATAAAGGTAAAAGATCACGTTACACGCCCGTTGAGGCATATTGGGAATATGCTGTTAGGCCTATATTTCTTGACCATCAGCACACTAGGGGCGATGTGGTCAGCATCACGCCGGACGCCTCAACCTTCCCAGAGTTGCTCTGTTACCCAATTCATCAGGCTGGGTCGACTCCGGAGCTGTTTGCAGTCTAAAAAATCCCACCTCAACTGGGGATCGAACCACGGACCACCGAGCTAGGAAGCCAGTGCACTAACCACTGCACTACCGAGGCTCATATTCCATATACATCGTTTATATTCACGATTACGCCCTTTGAACAGAAACGTTCATGTATACGATTACGCCCTTTGAACAGAAACGTTCATGTATACGATTACGCCCTTTGAACAGAAACGTTCATGTATACGATTACGCCCTTTGAACAGAAACTTTCATGTATATTTCCCTCGAATCTTCTATTTCTCCTTCTGTATTCAAACTTATAATTACATACTGTATATAAAATGTAAAGATATATACAGTATGTATCAAACATAAGTGCAGTTATATGTATGTATTAAATTTTTAATACAGCAAATAAATTTTACAAAACTGTATACTATACAGTATTGTAAGTCATAATTTTAGATAATATGTAATGAGATAAAAATGTAAGTAATAAATAAATAGTAAATTCTAGAAAATAAATCATAGAACTTTCTAGCACAATGCGCAGGACGTCTCATAAATAATAGTTTGTCTTGCTATCGTGAGATTTATAACGCAAAGATTCGTGGTGGCGAGCAGATCAAGTTCGACTCCTCCTTCAAGATAAAAAGTAAGAAAACCTCAACCTCAGCAGCTAGTCACAGAATTAGCTGGAACTTCAGCAACAGTTGCAGCAACTTCAAGTGCTGAGTAGGAGCAATTGTGATAGGAAGAATAATAAACATATTTTATTGTTATGTTTTATTAATAATTTAATAGTGTATTTTCTAATAATAATTTAGCAATTACAATAAATTATACTATATTACAGTGCCGATCATATTCTAGTAGCTAACTACATCATATGAATCTAAACGAGGTAGCGTCAAGCTCCGGTATAACCATGTAGCTGTATAAATGTGTATCTAACTCCGCTCCTGAGTTAGGGAAAGCAAAGGTAGCAAGGAAGTATACTGGCTACCTTACCTCATAAAGCTGGACGTAGTCTTGTGAAGTCTTAAACACTGCACTCCCTTTACCTTTGTCAATAAGTCAGAGAGGCATATAAAAAGACATAACACCTTACTGAAGACCATAATAGAAGGCAGAGTTAATGGCAAACGTGCAAGAGGAAGACAGTGCTATACGTGGGACGATTACACTAAGAGATGGACAGAAAAGTGCCTATCAGAGTGCACCATCAAGACAGAAAAAAAAATGACGTATATACAAGACAAAAGACGGAAGACGTACAGACAAGACAAGAGACAGAAGACGTTGGAGATCCATTGCAGCCGACCTTCGTTGTGGAGATAGCAGCAGATGATGATAATTCTCTAAACGGCGTCCGAAGAATTGGCTGCACCTTTGAAGTGTGCGAGCCTCGAAATAAGCCGAGAAGCATCGTGCTAGAGCGCTACCAAATCACGTGGTCTTGTTTTCTTCAACCGAAACATATCGAAGATCTGCTGGAAAAATTAGGCCTTACTTCTGGTCATTAGGACTCGTCATTAAGGTATTAAAGAATGCGCCCTCACGGGGACTACTTTCATGAGAAAGGATTTCCGCTGATCCGTTCTTCCCCGGCCTTCAACATGGCGTCTTGGAATTTGGGAATTTGAATAATGCGATCTGGGGTTGACATTAGTGCGGAGGGACATGTACAGGATCAATGCGAGAACACAAAAGCATTAGTATCCTGTTAAAGCCATGTTTCCCATCTGTAATTTTATTAACCATTTAGTGAATAGATGCCTCGGTTTTGCGGGTTCCTCAGAACACGAAGTGTCTACCGTGTTACTTCCTGGCTTGGCCAAATTGAATTACCTACTGCTGGGTTTGAATCACAGATATGGGTTGCTAATTTGGAGTTTTAACACGATATAGGAGGGATTGATGGAAGGATGGAAGCGAGGTACATGAGCGCGAATCTTCCTGTTTTTGTGACTCCCGAGAATCGAACTTTTCCTGGAACTTGTAGACGGAAAGATAGAAAACAAGTGAACCACAGTTAGAATTACCTCTCCGCAACACACATGCGCACACATCACGGAGAGAAAGAAAGAGCTAGAGAGAAATAACGAGTCGGAGAAAGGCTTGAGTACTGTTTTCATGAGTGTTCGATTTAGTTGCCGCGGTGGAATTCTCACTCTTTCCGTATTTTCCCGAAAAGGTGGCAGGATTTTATTCATTGTTCGTTATAGGACTTTTCGCTTAGACAGTTAGTAATATGCTGATTTTTCAGCCAATATCAGCCCTCTATCAGCGGCATGCAGGAGAGAGAGATAGAGTGAGCCTATGCTCTCTGTAGTCCTCTTGTCACTTTCGTCTATCCAACCTGTTATATCATCTGTTGTCTCTATTTTAGAGCCTCTCTGTCACATGATTATGGTCGTCAATTACCTCACGATTTTAATTTTCAATAGCAGCGTTATGTTGCCATATTTTGCCTTCCGTTAATTTCGATCATTTGGGCGGAGAGCGAGATTCCAAACGTTCCTGGATCTATAATAACAACAATTCAGATAATTTACATCCTCTGTCCAAAGGATTCTATTCAACACTATATTTATAACAATAGGATACTCTGTAAATAGCGTTACAACAAGAGGAAATATGATTATTTCAGAAAGTCCCCACATCCGACAAGTGTTCCGGCCTTTTAAACTTCTTGACGCTTAGTGGGCAGGCCCTACTTGCTCCATAACTCCGAAATTCCGACATCCTGTTTTGTTAGTTTTTCTTTATTGTTCTGCCAGCACTGGGAACTGAACCCACTCCACCTTGTCCACAGTTACTAAACTTATTCTTCACTCCTGGTTTTATCCGTTCTGTCAACTTGAAACGTATGACAGTAAAGATGTTGTTCATATATTTACTGTCCAGATTCCATTGTTCCTTATAGTTGTTCCACAGCCAGCCTGATGCGTGTTCAGCAATTTCTCCAAGTCTTTTACGTCCTCTTGTTGATTTGTGCTGTGTTGTTTCTCTTGATCACATACTGAGAGACCCAGAAGACCTCTCACACCTTCTACTTTAGTTAAGACCATTGCTGTGAACCCCACACGTCTCAACTCCGTGACGAGTTCATTATATTTGGTCATTTTGAAAGCATGCTGCTCGTCTGATTTGGATTCCAATGACACTGTTAGCTCAATCATTATAACCTATTAGACAACTGGCATTGCAGCACTGTATCTGGTCGTCTTTGAGACTCTTATAACTTCGGAGTATGCTCCTTGTCTAGGTTGGTCTTTTGTCATTACTCAATCGTTTGCACCAGTGGTTCCCAACCTGTGGTACGCGTACCCCTGGGGGTACGCGACAGGACGTTGTGGTGAAGTGGGATGTTATAAATATTTATAGGGGACTTAGTGTACTGACTGAGATCAGCTGTGAAGGTATCTATATCTATTAAGAGTAGTGTATTATAGATAACCTTACTTGCTACCACATATCTATATATCTCAGTCAGAATTATTCTGGAATAGTGTGATGACTACGTTATGTGTCTAGGGTATGTGTATGATGAAGTGTAAGTCATAACAACAACAGACGGATAAACAATTTAATTTATTCCACTACACTTGACAACACTGTGACACTCACATACATATAACACTCTACAAGGATATCTTAAAAGAGTCACTGATAACTTTTCAAATAACAATATGTATTCATTACTGGCATGAATGAATATGTGTCCTGATTCAACTACAAGGGAACCAGGAATCACAATCAATTTAAATTACAAATTATATGTACAGAATTTACCAATATGAATATAGTAGTGACATATATTATTACAAATATCCTATGTGTGTCAGTTGTGTAGTAGTAAAATGAGGTAATACTGGTTTTGTTTTGTTCAAGCTCTGTTGGTATTTGTCATCATGACTTCAATAGTTTGTCTTTAGGGACTAGTATTGGAGATGTTCTCAGTTCCTGATATTAAGACAATTAAATTCCCCTCTGAGTGTTATTTTTACAAAGTTATTTCAAGATGAGGGGACATAATGTTGAGCTCAGCTGGCCAAATCTGCTTATCTTGAGTGATGGTGGCAGGAAAGGACTCCTCTGCTCGAATTCTCCCCTGGGCTCTGGAGACACCTCACTGATAGCTAAAAAGACCAAGGAGTATGCTGTCCGACTCTGGATTCAGCAAAGCTCTGACCAGGTGCAGCTCAATACCATCAAGACCACGGTCCCTGAAAACAAGAAGGATGTACCTTCTACTTCATAACTAATTTATATTCTCTTTTACACTGATCACAATACAACACAAACATTGAGTTCAGAGCGTTAGGCCAACTGTCAGCTTCATCTGAAATACTTTATACCAGTATTTACCTCCTTAATGGTTACTGTCATGGAATATTCTAATCAACATATATAAATTATCAAGTAAATATAAAGCCTAATAAATACATATAATAAATAAAGGAAGAAGAATGGTAAAGAACAGTACTGTCACAATGACAGTACTCGAAATCCCCTTTGTTTTATGCTTCGTCTGCAAATTGTAACGTTTCCACGTTAAATATAGGCCTTCTGCAACATACACGCGTTTCCCAAACACACAATAAAATGTGCTGCCTTTCTAAGAAAAACCTTGAAATATGCAAGTTGACCTAAATTTTAAATTCCATTCATGTCTTTTTCTACACTGCGTTACCAAAACGAACGAACAGATGGACAAAAGGATAAAGAGAGAGGGGAGGGCTGAAAATCAGGAACGCATGCAACACGCGTCGCGCGATACACAAATGCTGCCATCACGCGTGTAAGTCTACATGCACTAATTTTTTTTCAGACGGACAGTGATAAAATACACTACCCTTTCCCAGAGTTAGGTTTATAAATCCTGAAATCTCTTATTAGGAAAGACAACATTAGATGGGTTTACGGTTGAAAACATAACAGTACCCAGACAGCACATCTTCGAAACAGGAGGTAGAAAATACATATTTTGAACGCAGCCACGTAGCTCTTTCAAATTGGTATATTTGGGTTCCTTAGGGCTTGCTGACAAATAATATGTAAAACGTTACGCAAATAGTCCAGGAATTAATAAATTATACCCAAAATAAAATAGTGAGGATGCCTGACAGCATGGAATCATTTCTGCTCATAAAATTTTTTTTATAACGTGTTTGAAAAAACCTTACGTTACATAAATAGCCTACCATGTAAACTCCCAATTGATTGGAGCGCAACAAATGAAAGCCTAACCACGATTGGTCGGACTATAAATACTATCTTTCGTTGTCAGGGGAGACGGGGAAGGGTAACATTTTTTCAAACACTTGTCGAAACGGGGCTCATTGGTCAGACTCGCTGATATACACACTTGGGAGCGTTAGTTCGAAACCACTTGTTTAAATAAGCTTGATAAAGCATCAGTGCGTTGAAGCCAGCTTATATTTTGCTAAATAAAAGCCTGGAAGATAAGCAGATGGGAATTTGTGCCAGTTTGTGCCAGAATTCATTGCTAATCAACGTATCTGTATTTATTCGTAAGAATTGTGGTAAGCTTGAACCATTCAATATCTTTTAATGAAAATTGAATGTGAATTGTTGATTTATGCCTGTATATATATGTGTAGTTCAGTGGCAAACGTGAGGTAAAGCCTATAATGCTCCAGCCTGAACAGAGGGTGTCGGAGAGAAGTAAAACGGCATGGAATGGCCAAACAGTACACTGACACCTGGATGATTGACTAGAAAGAAATAATGCTGGAAGTGCAGAGGCGTAGTAACCATTAAGAAGGGTAATACTGGAATAAAGTATTTCAAATGAAGCTGACAGTTGGCCTAATGCTCTGAACTCAATGTTTGTGCTGTATTGTGATCAGTGTAAAAGAGAGTATAAGTTAGTTATGAAGTAGAAGGTACATCCTTCTTGATTTCAGGGACCGTGGTCTTGATGGTAGTGAGCAGCACCTGGTCAGAGCTTTGCTGAATCCTGAGTCGGACAGCATACTCCTTGGTCTTTTTAGCTATCAGTGAGGTGTCTCCTGAACCCAGAGGAGAATTCGAGCAGAGGAATCCTTTCCTGCCGCCATCACGCCAGATAAGCGAATTGGCCAGCTGAGCTCAACATTATGTCCCCTCATCTTGAAATGACTTTGTAAAAATAATATTAAGAGGGGAAATTAATTGTCTTAATATCAGGAACTGAGAACATCTCCAATACTAATTTCCTTAAGACAAACTATTGAAGTCATGATGACAACTACCAACAGAGCTTGAACAAAACAAAACCAGTATTACCTCATACTACTATTACACAACTGACACACATAGGATATTTTTAATAATATATGTCACTACCAGATTCATATTAATACATTCTGTACATAACTTGTAATTAACATTGATTGTGATTCCTGGTTCCTTTGTCTTTGAATCAGGACACACATATGCCTTTATGATAGAAATGAATACATATTGTTATTTGAAAAGTTACGAGTGTCTCCTGTAAGATATTCTCATAGAGTGTTATATGTATGTGAGTGTCACAGTGTTGTCAAGAGTAGTGGATTAAATTAAATTGTTTATCTGTCTGTTGTTGTGACTTACACTTCACCATACTCATACCCTAGACACATAACGTAGCATCACACTATTCCAGAATAATTCTGACTGAGATATAGAGATATGTGGTAGCAAGTAAGGTTATCTATAATACACTACTCTTAATAGATATAGATACCTTCACAGCTGATCTCAGTCAGTACACTAAGTCCCCTATAAATATTTATAACATCCCACTTCACCACATATATTGGGGGCTCGTCCGGGATTTTGAATCTTTACCTATTAACAATATTGGGGGTAATTCACTTCAGGGAATATAAGAATTAAAAAGTATCCTTGGGTGGAATTGAATAAGGTTGAGCTCACGGTGCCTGTGTTGTCCACTAGAGATTGAATTGTTGGTTAGACATTGTATAAATTTACATGATAGACAATGGCGGACCTGGCCAAATTTCGATCTGCTGCGGTTCAGACTGCAAAAGAGTTAGGATTAGATGGGCAAGTTATGATTGCCTATGTCACGACGGAATGTGACAAATTTATTGAACGTGAAGAAAGAAGATTAGAAAAAGAGGCCGAAAGAAAGTTAGAGGCTGAGACTAAGAGGTTGCAAGCTGAGGCTGAGACTAAGAGGTTGCAGATTGAGGCTGACAAAGAGGCTAAGAAATTGGAAGCAGAAAGAGAAGACAAAAGATTAGCTGCAGAAAGAGAAGCCGAGGAAAGAAGACAGGCTGCAGAAAGGGAAGAGAGGAAATTAGCTGCAGAAAGGGAAGCAGAAGATAAAAGATTACAAAGGGAACATGAGTTACGACTAAGGGAGTTTGAGTTTCAAGGCCATGCTCCTGAAAATGGTGCCAGTCCCTTTGCCTCTGATGCTACGGTTACTCAGGGAGCCTCAACCTCAGCTATGAATTTTCATTTAGATCATTTTGTTGAGAAAGACGATGATATTGAGAGCTACCTAAATAGGTATGAACTATTAGCTACCACGTATGGGTTAGAGAGAGAAAGGTGGAGCTTAAAGTTATCTCAGGGACTTCGTGGGGCAGCTTATGAAGTTTTTGCAAAAATGAGCAGAGGTGATCAGGAAAATTATGACATGCTAAAGCAGGCTCTTTTGTTAAGATATGAAAAGAATGCTGAATTTTATAGGAAAAAAATTTAGGAATGCTAAACTACTGTCAGGTGAAACCTATCACCAGTTCTCTGCACGAATAGAGACATACTTGGAGAAATGGACTTCTCTGGGGAAAACCCAAGATCTTAAGGAAATGGTCCTTATAGAGCAATTAAGAGAGTCCATGGCTCCAGACCTGAGAAAGTTTCTCATGGAACAAGGTGCAGAGAGGCTGGGTGAGTTGCTAAATGTTGCTGAAAGGTATCAAGCAGCTCAAGCAGAGGTAACAGGTAATAAAAAGAAACAAGTGGATAACTTTAGGGCACCACAGAACTTTAATAAATTTGATCCTAAGGATCAAAATAAAGGTAAGCACCAATTTGATAGGCCACGGTATGACAATAAAAATAAATTCCCACAATTCGATGAAAGGAAATATAATGAAAGAAAATCTTTCAACCAAGGAAAAAGGTGGTGTAAGAATTGTCAGATGGACAATCATGACACTGACCGTTGCAGAAGGAAACCTGTGTATATGGCAACCCTTCAGGTCAGGTCGACCTCAAGACAGGAGGAGGATATTATGTTAGATACCACTCCAGAAGAGATGAGGAAGGCACAGGCTGGGGATAAAACACTCAAGCCTTGTTTCAGAAAATTGTCAACTTGTCATACAACTCCAGGCAAGGGAGATTTTTACATGAAAAACAAGTTGATGTATAGGAAGACTGGAGCTAGATCCAAAGGTCACGGACAGCTGGTTCTTCCAAAAAGATATAGGACAGACTTAATAAGGAGCCTACATGTGAAACCAGATGGGGACCATGAGAAGATAGGTACCATCATTCAAAAGGTGGCTCACAATTATTATTGGCCCAAAGCAAGATGGGACATTGAGAATTTTGTAGAAAGGTGTAGCATAGCACATGAGGGAACACCCACAAGTGGGAACATTGATCAGGACCTGGACACGCCCCGGAGCAAAATTAGGCCTGATAATAAAAAGAGATATAAATTTGATAAAGTGGACCAAATGGAATGGGAAGCCCCTTTTCACGGACAAGCTTCACTTAACTGTTTTACAATGGCCACTATGCGGAGAGTGCAAAAAGATGTCTTACCCCAGGATAAGCCGAAAATCCCTCAATCGGACTTAAACAAACTGGAGGAAGAGGATGTAGGGAGGAAATCTCTCATCAAGAATTTTAAGAGGGGAGACAGCCCCAAGAAAAAAAATTGGTAGCGGTCGTTTTGTGAATGATAATTCTGGGAGGAAAAATCATCACTATAAAGCTTCGAGTGGAAGAGACCATACCGGTGCATGGACAAATAGGTCCACACAATTAAAGGTCCATATGTAGCTATGTTAAGAACGTGGACTGATGAAAAGGCAGAGGAAAACATTACATCTTCATACCAATATGTGAATGAGCTGACCACTCGGTTGAAAACTGGCTGGAAACTTGCCAATGAAAATTTGAAACAAGCCAGGAAGAAACATGCTGCCTATTATAACAGGAAGGCGAAAGACAGAAATTTGGCTGTGGGAGAGAAAGTACTGCTTCTTTTGCCCGAGAGTCAGAATAAGTTACAAATTGGATGGCAGGGTCCATATACAGTTTTAGAGAAGGTGTCTAGAACAAATTATAAGATAGATAAGAAGGGGAAAGAAAAAATCTATCATGTGAATCTCCTGAAGAAATATTTGGAAAGAGAACATCAGGAAGAGACACACTTGTTGACCTTGTCCATCGCCATGGAGATGAAAAAGGAACCACTTTCATCATTTGAATATCCATTACACCCCTGTGAGACAGCAGCACAGGTGAAAATCAGTACACATTTAACGAAAACTCAGAAAGAGAGAGTGCAACAGGTTCTAAATAATCATGCAGAGGTGTTAACAGACCGACCAGGGCATACAAACCTATTGGAATATGATATGAAACTAATAGACTCCACACCTGTCTGTATGAAACCCTATTCGATTCCGTTTGCTAAGGAGAAAGCTTTGAAGGAAGAGATAGACTATCTGTTGAAGGAAGGAATTATTTCGCACAGTGAGTCTTCGTATAGTTCCGGTGTTGTACTCTTAAGGAAGCCCTCTGGAGAACATAGACTCTGTATAGATTACAGGAGACTGAATGCTATTACAGAAGGACAGGTGGATCCATTGCCGGATACAAATCAGCTGTTTGCCAGACTAAATAAAGCTAAATATTTCTCAAAAGTGGATCTGAGTAAAGGATACTATCAGATTCCAGTAAAGCCTGAGGTTAGACCATACCTAGCTTTTAGTACCTCAGAAGGACACTATGAGTTTAATAGATTGCCATTTGGATTGAAGAATGCGCCTAGTGTCTTCTCTAGAATGATGAGAAAATTATTGGATCCTCTGAATAATCCCTGTATAACAAATTTTATGGATGATATCCTTATAGCAACAGAAACATTTGAGGAACACATTGACTCTCTGAACATGCTGTTTAATCGACTTAGGGAGGCAAATTTAACAGCCCGACCAACCAAATGTTGCGTTGGATGTAAAGAATTGGAATTTTTGGGACACACAGTTTATCAGGGAAACATGACCCCTGACCCAAAGAATTTAGAGAAACTACAGAAAGCCCCGAGACCACAAACCAAGAAGGACGTGAGATCCTTTGTCTCATTATGTGGTTTCTACCAGAAGTATATCAAAAACTTTAATTCCATATGTGCACCATTAACTGAATTGACACGTAAAGGACATCCAGATCGCATTACATGGACACCACAATGTGAAATGACTTACCAAGAATTGAAGGAAAAGCTCACAAGTAAACCCATTTTGAAATTACCTGACTTAAGTCAAGAATTCATAGTAAGGACGGATGCAAGTAATATTGGGCTAGGAGTGCAACTCTACTACAGAAATCAGATGCATTGGATGGGGAATTAAGCCCAGTGGCATATGCTAGCAGAAAGTTGAATAAAGCTGAAATCAACTACTCAACTAGCGAAAAAGAATGTCTTGCAGTAATATGGGCAATAAAGAAATTCAATATTTATCTATATGGGAAGGCATTTAAGTTGCAAACAGATCACAAACCTTTATCGTTTCTAGCACAGGCTAAGCATGAGAACTCTAGGTTACTCCGATGGTCTTTACTTCTGGCTCCATATAATTTTAGCATTGAGTATATATCTGGAAAAACCAATCTGGGAGCGGATTTTTTAAGCCGCCATCCGTGTGATGAGAATCACCGTAAACCCCAGAAATAATAATAAATTTCTCTATGTGTATATAGAATAAAGGACTGACATATAATGTCTGTTTTAAGAGGGGAGGTGTCGTGGAATATTCTAATCCACATATATAAATTATCAAGTAAATATAAAGCCTAATAAATACATATAATAAATAAAGGAAGAAGAATGGTAAAGAACAGTACTGTCACAATGACAGTACTCGAAATCCCCTTTGTTTTATGCTTCGTCTGCAAATTGTAACGTTTCCACGTTAAATATAGGCCTTCTGCAACATACACGCGTTTCCCAAACACACAATAAAATGTGCTGCCTTTCTAAGAAAAACCTTGAAATATGCAAGTTGACCTAAATTTTAAATTCCATTCATGTCTTTTTCTACACTGCGTTACCAAAACGAACGAACAGATGGACAAAAGGATAAAGAGAGAGGGGAGGGCTGAAAATCAGGAACGCATGCAACACGCGTCGCGCGATACACAAATGCTGCCATCACGCGTGTAAGTCTACATGCACTAATTTTTTTTCAGACGGACAGTGATAAAATACACTACCCTTTCCCAGAGTTAGGTTTATAAATCCTGAAATCTCTTATTAGGAAAGACAACATTAGATGGGTTTACGGTTGAAAACATAACAGTACCCAGACAGCACATCTTCGAAACAGGAGGTAGAAAATACATATTTTGAACGCAGCCACGTAGCTCTTTCAAATTGGTATATTTGGGTTCCTTAGGGCTTGCTGACAAATAATATGTAAAACGTTACGCAAATAGTCCAGGAATTAATAAATTATACCCAAAATAAAATAGTGAGGATGCCTGACAGCATGGAATCATTTCTGCTCATAAAATTTTTTTTTATAACGTGTTTGAAAAAACCTTACGTTACATAAATAGCCTACCATGTAAACTCCCAATTGATTGGAGCGCAACAAATGAAAGCCTAACCACGATTGGTCGGACTATAAATACTATCTTTCGTTGTCAGGGGAGACGGGGAAGGGTAACATTTTTTCAAACACTTGTCGAAACGGGGCTCATTGGTCAGACTCGCTGATATACACACTTGGGAGCGTTAGTTCGAAACCACTTGTTTAAATAAGCTTGATAAAGCATCAGTGCGTTGAAGCCAGCTTATATTTTGCTAAATAAAAGCCTGGAAGATAAGCAGATGGGAATTTGTGCCAGTTTGTGCCAGAATTCATTGCTAATCAACGTATCTGTATTTATTCGTAAGAATTGTGGTAAGCTTGAACCATTCAATATCTTTTAATGAAAATTGAATGTGAATTGTTGATTTATGCCTGTATATATATGTGTAGTTCAGTGGCAAACGTGAGGTAAAGCCTATAATGCTCCAGCCTGAACAGAGGGTGTCGGAGAGAAGTAAAACGGCATGGAATGGCCAAACAGTACACTGACACCTGGATGATTGACTAGAAAGAAATAATGCTGGAAGTGCAGAGGCGTAGTAACCATTAAGAAGGGTAATACTGGAATAAAGTATTTCAAATGAAGCTGACAGTTGGCCTAATGCTCTGAACTCAATGTTTGTGTTGTATTGTGATCAGTGTAAAAGAGAGTATAAGTTAGTTATGAAGTAGAAGGTACATCCTTCTTGATTTCAGGGACCGTGGTCTTGATGGTAGTGAGCAGCACCTGGTCAGAGCTTTGCTGAATCCTGAGTCGGACAGCATACTCCTTGGTCTTTTTAGCTATCAGTGAGGTGTCTCCTGAACCCAGAGGAGAATTCGAGCAGAGGAATCCTTTCCTGCCGCCATCACGCCAGATAAGCGAATTGGCCAGCTGAGCTCAACATTATGTCCCCTCATCTTGAAATGACTTTGTAAAAATAATATTAAGAGGGGAAATTAATTGTCTTAATATCAGGAACTGAGAACATCTCCAATACTAATTTCCTTAAGACAAACTATTGAAGTCATGATGACAACTACCAACAGAGCTTGAACAAAACAAAACCAGTATTACCTCATACTACTATTACACAACTGACACACATAGGATATTTTTAATAATATATGTCACTACCAGATTCATATTAATACATTCTGTACATAACTTGTAATTAACATTGATTGTGATTCCTGGTTCCTTTGTCTTTGAATCAGGACACACATATGCCTTTATGATAGAAATGAATACATATTGTTATTTGAAAAGTTACGAGTGTCTCCTGTAAGATATTCTCATAGAGTGTTATATGTATGTGAGTGTCACAGTGTTGTCAAGAGTAGTGGATTAAATTAAATTGTTTATCTGTCTGTTGTTGTGACTTACACTTCACCATACTCATACCCTAGACACATAACGTAGCATCACACTATTCCAGAATAATTCTGACTGAGATATAGAGATATGTGGTAGCAAGTAAGGTTATCTATAATACACTACTCTTAATAGATATAGATACCTTCACAGCTGATCTCAGTCAGTACACTAAGTCCCCTATAAATATTTATAACATCCCACTTCACCACAGCATTATAGTCTTTATCTCCTGTTTGCCACTGAACTACACATATATATACAGGCATAAATTAACAATTTACATTCAATTTTCATTAAAAGATACTGAATGGTTCAAGCTTACCACAATTTCATGGAAATAAACACAGATACGTTGATTAGCAATGAATTCTGGCACAATTACTGGCACAAATTCCCATCTGCTTATGTTCCAGGCTTTTATTTTAGCAAAAATGTGAGCTGGCTTCAACGCACTGTCGCTTTATCAAGCTTATTTAAACAAGTGGTTTCGAACTAACGCTCCTAAGTGATTATATCAGCGAGTCTAGCCAATGAGGCCCCGTTTCGACAAGTGTTTGAAAAAATGTTACCTTTCCCCGTCTCCCCTAACAACGAAAGATAGTATTTATAGCCCGACCAATCGTGGTTAGTCTTTCATTTGTTGCGCTCCAATCAATTTGGAGTTTACATGGTAGGCTATTTCTGTAACGCAAGGTTTTTTTCAAACACGTTATAAAAAAATTTTATGAGCAGAAATGATTTCATGCTGTCAGGCATCCTCACTATTTTATTTTGGGTATAATTTATTAATTCCTGGACTATTTGCGTAACGTTTTACATATTCTTTGTCAGCAAGCCCTAAGGAACCCAAATATCCCAATTTAAAGGAGCTACGTGGCTGCGTTCAAAATATGTATTTTCTACCTCCTGTTTCGAAGATGTGCTGTCTGGGTACTGTTATGTTTTCAACCGTAAACCCATCTATTGTTATCTTTCCTAATAAGCGTTTTTTATGATTTATAAACCTAACTCTGGGATGGGTAATGTATTTTATCACTGTCCGTCTGAAAAAAAAGTTAGTGCATGTAGTCTTACACGCGTGATGGCAGCATTTGTGTATCGCGTGAAGCGTGTTTAGTGTTCGGCTTTCTGCCTCTCCCTTCCCGCTATCCTTTTGTCCATCTGTCTTTCGTTTTGGTAACGCAGTATAATTAATGTTAGGATTAATTTAGGTCATTACGCAGGGCCTCTCAATGTTTTTTCCAAGAAATACAGCACACGTTTCATTGAAGAAGGCGGGTAATAATACAGTAAGCTTTACTATCAACGTGAAAGCGTTACAATTTGCAGACGAAGCAGAAAACAAGGGGGATTTCGAGTACATTCCTTGTGACAGCACTGTTATTTTTCCATTGCTCTTCTCTTTATTAATTTTATGTATTTATTAGGCTTTATATTTACTTGATAATTTATATATGTGGATTAGAATATTCCACGACAGACGTTCAGGGGTACGCGAAAAAAAATTGAGTAATGGCGGGAAAAAGATACATATGTTCGAACTTAGACATGAAGTCCAACTTTTTTTTGAAGACCATCCTTTCCAACTTACTTCAAAGTTACACGACTGTGATTGGTTTCAGAGTCTTGCATACTTATCGGATATTTTCCTACAAATAAACAAACTAAATTTGGCACTTCAGAATAGCTCGGTAACGATCTTCAATGTTTCAGACAAAATTGAATCTATGATTTAAAAATTAGATTTTTGGAGGTGGTGTATTGAAAAAGGCCAGCCTGAGGTATTTGAAACTCTGCACAATTTCCTATCTGAGAACGAGCTGCACCTCTCCCAGGAAATGAGCGAGAAAATAATTGAACACTTGAAAGGGCTAAAATCATCTTTCGAGAAGTATTTTCCGAAACCTGGAAAAGAGAACTACTGGATTGTAAATCCCTTTGAAGAAGAATATTTCCAAGCAGCCACATTATCAATCAACGAAAATGAGAAGTTGATTGAACTTTCGACTGATACTACTTTAATAGCTGAATTCAAAGGAAAATTCCTTATTAACTTTTGGGGAGACATCAGTAGAGAATATGAACAGCTGACCAACAAGGTGCTTAAGTTTCTGTTGCCATTTACAAATACTGAGCTGGTGGAGAAGGCTTTCTCTTCTTATACCTTTATAAAAAATAAATACCGTAGTAAACTGAATGCAGGTCCAGAATTGAGACTGTATCTTACATCACTTGAACCTGATTTCAAAAAACTATGTGCCTCAAAACAAGCTCAAGGATCGCACTGAACATTTGTCATGGTCACGTGACATGTATGTTATAAAAAAGTGATTTCAACTTTTAACAATAACAACGTTTTTATTATTATTATTAATAAATTAAATGTGTTAATTTTTATTGTAACTTCTGATTTTTTTAATGTAAAAATATATGCACTGTTTGTTCACCTTTTTATTACATTGTTTTTTAATCCCGTGGTTGGCCTCTTTATTTCTGGTTATAATCTATAAATTTTGAATAACAGCAACTATATTAATTTCAAATATTTTGCTAATATTAGGGGTACAATTTATAGAAATGGGCTGCCAAGGGGTACGCAAGTGAAAAAAGGTTGGGAACCGCTGGTTTGCACCATCGAGAATAGTTCATTCATTCATTCATTCATCACCTTTCTGTTGCCCAAGAAGGATATGCCTTCAACAAACTTATACCAAGTCTTGCTGTCACGTGACATCCTTCAACAAACTTATACCAAGTCTTGCTGTCACGTGACATCCTTCAACAAACTTATACCAAGTCTTGCTGTCCGGCTGTATGAGCTCAAGGTCTTTCCGTGACCTGTTCCTTCCCTATCATGTCTGTGTGCAGTTCTCTTCTCCGTACAGCCCAGTCTAACCCTACCTCTCTTACCCTGGGGATTCCAAAGAAAAGGACTGTCTGGCAAAAACCATCGACATGTATGGTGAATAGTTAGTATGCTAATATTTAGTGCACTGGCTTCCTAGCTCAGTGGTCCATGGTTCGATCCCCAGATTAGGTGGGATTTTTTTTCAGGCTGATAACATCCCAGTTCCAATTGGGTACCAGAGCAACTCGTGGACGGTTAAGGCGGCCGGCGTGATGCTGACCACATCACCCCTAGTGTGCCGATGGTCGAGAAAATATGGGCCTAACACCGTATTCCCAATATGCCTCAATGGGCGTGTAACGGTATCCTTTACCTTTACCTTAATATTGATTTGTTTGGATTGCGTAAACTGTCCTGCTACGAGGAAGTATCTATTTGTATAACACTATACCTGGGTTTTTTTTAATGTTGCCTTCTGTCTTATTCCATTACATTTTTTTCATCGATTTTGGTGGTTATTCACCAGCGGCCCACTCTTTCTTCTCCCATATCTCTGTTTTTGACAACCTCTTCCTGCTTCTGCCTTTAATTTCTTCAACATCTGTTTACATCATCAGTTTCATTTACAGGCGTTCTCTCGGTCTTGTTCAAATCGATCACATACCGTTTCATTTATTATTTGGTATTGTCAATCTACTCGACATCTGTGAGACATATCTGTATGTTCGGCGTCGGAACCTTCCAGTTAATCAAGATGAATCATTCTGTCACTGTATAATCAGCTCCATTATTTTCATATCTTTCAGATTAATGCTCATATTTAAACAACATTCTTCAGCAATTAAACAAACATCTTTTAACAACTCGAAGGCGACTGTCGGCAGATCAAATATTAATAATGGCAATTTCACGTCAATTTTTAACGGTATGTTCACTTTGAAATTCATAGATGGATTTTGCTGTAATAAAAAAATATAGTCCAGGGAGATTGAAGGCAGAGCTGAAGCTTTTAACATTTGCCACTGGAGCTTGAGTGAGCGTTTATTGTTTAATCCGTAAACAAATTATGGATACGTTTGCAGTTTCGGACTTCAGTTTATGTCATTATTTAAGATGAACGTTATAGCACATATGTCAAGCTGCAAGACAGGAACACAAATTATAGCATTTTTTACTGAGAGCTATCAGAGTGTTTGTGTTTTTTTTTCCGGGAACAACTGATCTAATATTTTATTTTTCGTTTTTTTTTATCTTATTCAATTTTATTTAAACAATTATCATAATTTTTTTCTTCTACCTCATCTGTGCTTCATTTTTTCTTTCTTTTCTTCATTTCATTTCAATTTTTCTCTTTGTATCTTCCTTTTCTTTCTTTTCTTTTTCTGATTGCTTTTGTTCTTGATCTTTTTTTTCTTTCGTGCTCTGTTTCTTTACCGTTAAACTTCCTTTCTTTGTTTTTTTTTTTTTCCTTCGCTATCCTTCTTTCTTCTCTTCCATCCGTCTCCTCATTCGTCACACCATATGTCAGCATCTTCTATTTCATTCCTTTCAACTACTTCTCTGACTTTCTTTCATCTTTCATTTCTCCCCTCCTTCATGGTTTCCATCTATTTCTAGACTTTCTTTCCTTCACCATCAACGTTTTGTTCTTCGTCTTCGCTAGCCTTTATTATTTTCTCCTCGCAGACACCTTCTTTCCCCCACTCTTTCTTCTGCATTTATTTCCTCGAGCTCAGTAGCAGGAGTCAGGCATAAGGCAAACCCTGAACTGCCGGCTGATGACCAGGGGATGACTTTGTTAACCTCTAGGAGATGAAAATAGAAAGAACTTAAAAAGCTAGAGAAATGTTGGGGTAATCCTCTCCCGCCGGCATTTAAATCGCCTTGTCCACAGCAGTAGTTTTCCTTATTCCCAATGATAACCCACAAGCTAGCATACACATATTCACTGTAGCCGTCAATTGCATAATATACAAATCCGATCATTTCTTCGAAGTAAAATTAACTTTGGGTACAAATATCTTTCAGCTTGAATTTCCAACCACTCTTTTGGTGGATTTGTAGGAAGCAGTTAATTCGGCAGACATACAAATTACGTATACGCTACTGCGCTTATCCCTAATTCTATGGGGTCAGAATATCCCAGAGGTATGGCGCCCATTTGAATTCTAAAAGGTACCGGGTTCGATTTCCAGCAAAGGGGATATAATTTATGGACATTTCTTTTTCAGAACCAGTGGTCCTAATGATGTCATACTCCTCCTGGGTAGTGAGATCGGATGCCTAGCCTTCTCGGATAAGGGCGAAAAAATAGGAGGTCCCGTGTGCAAGTTGCGCACGTGAAAAATCCCACGGCAGTTGGAAATTGTAAAGAGTAGGCCATAAGACCAGCTGCCTTGGCAAAATTTAAAAATTAGAAACCTACCCACCATAAAAATAGTTATAGAATGTGTGATTCATATACACACACATTGAGGTTCTCACCGGTGCTACGGAGTTCTTGCACAGTGCTGAGATCCTCCTTGTGTGATCTAAGGGGAGAGATCGTAGCACTGATAGAGTAGTGCGCGTGCAATGAAGATAGTCCTTAAATGCACTGAAGCCTGAAAAAAGACAAGATTTAATTAAAGTTGATCTTGAGAGAGCCCAGTGTTTCTAAAGTAGATTAACACAGCTCCTGGGTTGACTGTCGCTGCTTTAAAGAATCATTTCTTATGGGCTCAAATTTATTCAGCCATCGCCCTCGTGGTGATTATCTTCCATCAGTTTTACAAATGCGCCTACTCTTTGCCAATCTGTGAAATACAATCATACCATATGATCCATCTAAGTCTGTTGCGGGTACAACTTTTAGAAAAACCGGATTTTAAATATATATTGCTACCAAAAATTTCGAGTATCACCTGAAGGGTCAGCTTACCACTAGTGGTTCACGTATCACCGAGACGGAAAAGACGACGTCTATTTCACAGCGACCTCTTAGAAGAGAAGCGACTTGAAATATCTTAGCATTTGTCATCATTATATTCAGAAATTGGCATAATTTCTGGCTATTTTATCACAGCCCCTCTCATGACTCATATTAAAAAGCAAAATTTTTCTTTCTTCCTCTAAGGGAGGTAATTGAATTTTTTTTCCTGCTTGTCTTTCAAGAACCGTAAGCGACGTGAAACTCAAAAGGCGGAAGTGGACATCAACCATCTTAATTACGCTCTCAAGCATCAAGACGAATTATTTAATAGGGACATCCATCCTTCGCCGGAAATAGAACAGAAAGCCCTTGGGAGTTGTAGCCCTGGATATTCAGGGGGATCTGATAGTCGAATTATTCGCATCAGAAGGCGAGGTTTTAAATTTGAGTTCTAGGAAGTCAAGACCAAATTCTGAAAATTATAAAGGATTTTATTTTTAAGGGGTTAATGAACTTATGTTCAAGATCTGGTTTGAGGGCGCGGGGAAGGCCAAGAGGCAGATAGATGAGTAACGTCATAGAAATTCTATAACATCACGGGCTAACATCATCCAGTGCGACATACTTGGCCCAAGAGCGTAAATATTAACTCTGCACATGACGCTTCACGGCAACAGACCAACGAAGAAGATAGAAAAAAGTATAATGAACTTAAGGAAGGGGGGGGGGGGGGGAATAATGTTGCTTCGTGATGGTTACAGAATTCCAGAGATGTTAAGATCCATGTAAAAGTTGTACTGGACATAAATCCCGCAACCTGGGAGGATGAAGCTGCTGATTAAACGAAATGGCGATGCTCTTTACGGCGTCACCTTAGTTTGGGCGAAAAGAAGCTCTCACGGCAAGCAGAAGAGAGGAGAAAACGTCGAAAGGAACACCAGGAAAATAAGCAGCTGAGGGCTGTCACCTCAGGGGCACAGTCCCATAGTCAGTTATGACTGAAGGGGCTATTATTATTATTATTATTATTCTATGGGCTGCAGAAGTGAGCAAATACAAAATAGCCAGCCGAACAAGACGCGAGGACGATTACTTCTGTACTACATTTGTAGTAAACTTCTAAATACAATATCTAAATTAGGATATAACAGTATAGTGCATAAAGTCAAAGATAAGAAAGTACTAAAAATTTTCGGCGAGAATCGTAAGTTGTCGCCTACGCCTTCAGTGTATTATTTGATAACGCAATGGCCGAACCAAAAGGGTACCCTATTTTTCAAATTCGTCATTCTCAATCAACAACTAACATGGAAACAAATATGGAATATTGAACCAAGCCACGTAGCCCCATAAAAATCATATATTCGTGTACCTGTGGCTTTGCTGACTAAGAATATGTTATCAATTACATAAATAGTCCATTAGATAATCAAATATTGGGGATAATACATAGAGAATCGGAGATACTGTCAGGTCAAGTCATGTCTGCTTAGATTTGATAGCATATTTTTTTTTGGGGGGGGGGGGGGGGGAAAATTAGGTGAAAGATAGGCTAAGATAGTACGATGAAGGGGATTGGGTGGAATTTGAAGTGAGGCGAAATATTATTGGCCGACCTCGTACTAAACATATATTACCCGAGTAACGTAGTAGAAAGTTGAATTGTATTTTGAAAGACTTTGTTTACAAGTGAAATAAGGATAATCATTGGCCAGAGTAGTTGATATGGGGGGAAAAGCATTAGGTGAGGACGCCATTTTATAACAAAATTTTGCCAAGGAGCGATGAGAGCAGGCTTGTGCTGTGTAAACAATATTTCTCAAAAGCCTGGACAGAACGGCAGATCGAAAGTGTGCCAATCATCGTTCACTTGTGTATTTCATTGAATAAATGTGGTAAGATTGACTTTATTAACATGTATCTAAAATAAAAATTGAATGTGAGATAATAATGTATGACTATAAGTAAGTGGGTCTGTAGCAAACTTAAGCAGAGCCTAGAGATTGATCCACCATGTGGTAGACTATCAGAGAGGTGTTAGACTATAAGAAAATAGGTATGATTGTCATCAAGGAGCATAACACATATCCTATTGTATGGAAAAGATTACAGCTGGAATTGCAGTGGCGTTGTAACTATTAGGGGAGAGGAATACTGGTGTACACTGTCACATCAAAAGATAATGGTGGCATAGGTTGGTATAAAGCTATGACCCTTTTCGTTTGTTTGTAATATACCTGTACTTAAATGTGGAATAGTATTGTATACTAGGTATAAAGAAGGATGCATAACCTTCACATTTCAGGGTCCTGGATACTGACGTTAATGTAGTACCAAACGCTTGAGAACTGATCGATTCAGGACTCTGTCTGTATACTTCGAGCCCATGCTAGCGGCCATTGCCTATCAAACAGGTGGAACAGATTGTCAAGCGAGCAGAGGAAACGATCTACCTGTATTCTCCTGCCAAGTTAAGTTCTTGTTCGGCACCTGCCAGCTCAACTTAAAAGAACTAGAAAGTGATAGTGAAGAAAACTGTGAATAGTTATTAATATTTTCACAAGTGACAAACGAAAACAGACCTAACTTAAAGGGAGTGATTATAACCAACAACCTATTGTTGATACCAGTATTACCTCAAAGTAGAAGAATACAACTACACACTTATATTAGAATAATATTGTATGTATAGACAGAAGATCTACTGTGTTATTGGACTCTTGTAAATGATTCTTTTGATTTCACTTTTGATTGTCAGTCCTGGTTCAAAATAAATTAGAATCAGGATAATAAATTGTAAAAAATTCTATTTACACAAATTTCAACCACTGTCTTAAATAAGATAGCCTTTTAAAGTGTCGTTTGTATGTTATTGTTGTAATACTGTTGGTTGTTGTGGATAATATACTATTTGTTTGTATGTTAGTTGGTTATTGCACATTACACTCTACATTCATAACCCTAGACACTACACGAAGTCATTTTAATAATAATATAGATTAATTTTGAATGAGATCAAAAGGGTGGTAGCGGAAAGGTACTCTGAAAAGTTTACAATACTATTTGTTAAATTCAGGGACCTTCATAGCTGATCTCATTTAATACAATAATAATACATAACAACTGTGGTGAAAATACAGTGATACAACGTTAAAATATCTCCAATTATAAAGATAACGGGTAAAATAACACGTAGGGATAAAAATATAGGCAAGATATGCCGAGGCTTCTTCACCTACGCCAGCGCTTTCTAACGCCATTGAAACTAACTAGTTGGAACATGCAAACTAAACGACATATCCATTTAGACGGGGTAGAAACGGAGATAAAAGAAAAAAATTATGACGGTCTGAACACGTGTTTGAATCTAAAATGCAAAAAGACGCAATTTGTAGTTTAAAGGAAAAAAATACGCCACTAGTTGACACAATGTAAGGAAATGGACAAAAAAAGACCTTAGCTCTTATTAGAAACAGACGTATCTTAGACGTTTTACCGTAATTGGTCGTTTTAATTTGAATATAGCGGCAAACGACGTACACGAAGGTTCAAAAAACAAATTTCAAAACTAACCTTGAGAAAAGTAGGTTTTTCTTTAATAATAAAGTTAGGAAAATAAAACCTAGCTAGTTTGATAGCCCATCTTGAGCAGAGAAACAATATACTTTTAATTACACAGACGGACAGATAACGCGGAAGATATTGACGAAAGACCGTATTGTTCCATACAGACTAGCGAACAGTTTTTTGTGCATATTTTCACTAAAGTTATATTTTGGCGTCCTTGAGCCTAAAAATGCAAAACACAAACTGCAGATGAACTAGGGGCAAAGTAGGAGGATAGTAGCTAAAAATAACTTAGCATAGAAATCGTATAAGGAAGTGGGGCAGGTTTGTGTAGTTTTTTCTTGTAGTTAGTCCAAAAAACAAGTGTAATTTTGGAAAAAAACCAAGTTGGGGCGGACAGACCGACAGAAAAATACTACATACTAGACTGAGACTGGACTGAAATTGGACATTTATATTTTGAATATTTGAAAAGTTGGAGGGGAAGTCCGTTGATTTGACAAAAGCTTTTATAGTACTGAAAGACAGACGCTCGCTTGTGCCATTTTATAGAAGACTGTCCATTGACACAGTTCGTTACTGCTAGAGGTAATTTCCAGGAATTATTAAATAAAAATCAGTGGGACGCCCTAATCTAGCCAGCAGCTCAGCTGAGTTTTGCTAGTACTACGTAACTGTGTTCTCAATTCTGAATTGTGAGTTTCTGATCTGGCACTACGCTTGTGCCAGATGCTTTTGTAGAAGTACAAGAGCGGATGCCTGTGCAGCCTAACATTTTACTCCAGCTACTGAGAGGAGTGGGCCACAAGACTTCTGTACTACATCGTCACAGGCCAGTTAAGTGCAAACCTGGCCTGCTGTAGATTCATCACCTGTGTCCACCATCAATAAAGAAATAAACTCTTGTTATATAAACACTAATATCAGTCCATATGTCAAGGACAAGGAACTTTATAATCATAGATTGGGCATGATGACGCCACCCCAACTAAACATCCAGTGCTAGTTTTTCCCAAGACATTGTAGATATTATTAATATTAACCAATGTAACAATATACCAATGTATGAAAATTTCATTTGATTATGCAATATACATATGCACTTTATTGATGAATACATATTGTTTCATATGTTCTGACCAAAAGAAACAATTGGTTCAGGACTAATAAATTAAAAAAATTTTCAAACTTAAACTCTAAAAGCCAGTGTTAGTTCAGTTTATCATGGAGTTTATTATTATTATTAAACTTATTATTTACATGTGTGTGTCTGAGTATTTTATTACCTACACATTACATTTCAGTACCCTAGACTTTTAACGTAGCTAACATTCATTATAGTAGAATAGGTCTGTTTGAGGTCGTAAGTGGTAGCAGAAAGGCCTTCTGTAACTCACATAAACTTTTCTCTCAGGAGCCTTCACAGCTGACCTCATCCAGTACACTAGGTAACATAACAACCATACAATAACATCAAAAACACCTACAAATATTGGGGGCTCGTCCGGGATTAAGTTTATCAAAGATATTAGGGTCTCCTGGTCCGGGAATTAAACTATTGGGGGCATAAGTGAATAAATTTAACAGTGTCCCTAAAATAAAAAGTGGAAAGTAAAAGTTGATGAATCTTCACAGCCAGTGGTGATTAATTAATTAATATATTACCTTGGTAATTACACTTTGTTGTTTACCTTAGTCATTGTCAAATTGTGTGATTTAGTATGGCAGATCTAGCAAAATTTAGATCGGCTGCTGTGCTGACGGCGAAGGAAATGAACATGGAGGATCAAGTTTTAATTCAGTATGTAACTTCAGAATGTGACACGTATATGGAAAGGGAAGATAGAAGGTTAGCTGAAGAGAAGAGGTTACAAATTGAGGCTGATAAAGAACTTAAGAGGCTGCAGATTGAGGCTGACAAAGAGGCTAAAGCATTGGAGGCAGATAGGGAGATTAAAAGGCTCCAATTAGAAGAAAAAAAGGCCGAAAGGGAGGCAGAAGAAAAACGACAGCAAAGGAGCACGAATTACGACTAAGGGAGCTGGAATTACAAGGCCATGCTCCTGAAAATGGTGCCAGCCCCTTTCCCTCAGATGCCACGCCTAGTCAGGGAGCCTCAACCTCAGCTATGGGGTTTCACTTAGACCATTTTGTTGAGAAAGACGATGACATCGAGGGGTACCTCAGTAGATTCGAACTATTAGCTACTACGTATGGGTTGGAAAGAGAGAGGTGGAGTCTTAAGTTATCCCAAGGGCTTAGAGGTACTTCTTATGAAGTTTTTGCTAAGATGCATAGAGACGACCAAGACAATTTTGACATGCTAAAGCAGGCTTTGTTATTGAGATATGAAAAGAATGGTGAATTTTATCGTAAGAAGTTTAGAAATGCCAAACTGTTGTCTGGGGAGACATACCACCAATTCTCTGCCAGACTGGAAACCTATTTGGAGAAATGGACTGCTCTGGGGAAGACCCAAGATCTCAAAGAGATGATCATGATAGAGCAATTAAGAGAGTCCATGGCTCCAGACCTGAGAAAATTTCTCATGGAACAAGGTGCAGAGAGGTTGGGGGAGGTTTTAAATGTCGCTGAGAGGTATCAGGCAGCCCAGGCAGAGGTAAGTGGCACTAAAAAGGAGCACATCGAAAATTTTAAAGCTCCACAGCACTTTAGTAAATTTGATACCAGAGAACAAGGTAATAAAGGCAGGACAAATTTTGATAGGCCAAGAAATGATTATCGGGATAGAAACTCACAGTTTAATTACCAAAAATATAATGAAAGAAAACCTTTTAACCAAGGAAAGAGATGATGCAAATGGTGTAAGAAAGACAACCATAACACCGAATTTTGTAAAAGGAAACCTTCAAACATTGCTGCAATGAAATCGGGGAACCAGAGATTAAAGGTTAATCCTAATGGACAGCAGGAACCTTATCACCCCCAGTTTGTGAGGATGTTATTTGTAATGGGGTCACCATCAGGTGCCTATATGATACAGGTTTGGATTATGATTCA
Source organism: Oreohelix idahoensis (assembly GCA_024509875.1). Lineage (NCBI taxonomy): Eukaryota > Metazoa > Mollusca > Gastropoda > Stylommatophora > Oreohelicidae > Oreohelix > Oreohelix idahoensis. The sequence goes on along the minus strand of JAMPIV010006128.1, from coordinate 82,846 downwards.
GTTGTGAAGTCTAGCCTAGTGGACCCAAGTCAGTATACCACAGAAACAGTGGAAATACAAGGGGCGACTAAGGACATACCACACATGACACTTCCCATCGCAAGGATAACGGTGAAAACTCGCTATGTGGAAGGAGAAATCAGAGCAGCAGTGATAGATGAACCAATCTACCCTCTGATATTGGGGTGTAGATACGTCTTCTTGGGGAATCCCGAGAGACCTGTGATCATGGCGACAGTGCAGACCAGGTCACAGAAAAGGGAGGAAGAAGGTGAACCTATAAATGCTCATCCAGAAGAGATGAGGAAGGCGCAGGCTGAGGATAGGACACTCAAGCCATGTTTTAAAAAAATTGCCCAAATGCCACACACCTCCAAGCAAAGGAGAGTACTTTATGAAGAACAAATTGATCTACAGGAAGGCCGGAACTGGAACAAATGGTCACAACCAGCTGGTTCTTCCCACTTCATATAGGGATAAAGTGATGGAACTAGGGCATGCGATTCCCTTCAGTGGTCACATGGGGATCAGCGCCACAGGACAGCGTATAGCTTGTCATTACTTCTGGCCAGGGATAACGGAGGATATAAAAAGATATGTCAAATCCTGTCCAGAATGTCAAAGGGTAGCTCCAAAGCATTGGACTGCTCCTGCAACTCTA